>JAQGBV010001891.1:0-13450 GCA_034698685.1 Isotomurus pseudopalustris
ACCTTAGTCAAAGCAAGCTAGCCTGTTCTTTTGAATTAGTTCAATAAAATATAGCTATAAAGTCAGGAATGTAACTTCTTGAAAATAAAAGGCCCATGTTGTACTAAACTAAAATGTATTTGTTGTTATTAATAGTCACTTATTGTCGCTTTTAAGTGGAATAATGTCGGGTAAAGAAGAAGTTCGTGTCGTAACACATGTAAGATTTAATATTTACCTGAATTTTTTTTAAATTTAAATTTTAAATCGTTCAATCTAAAGCGTGTCTAATATTTCTCTAAAAAACTTGATACCAGTTGGAATATGGACTTCTTGACATGGATCAGTATGGGAAATATTCAGGAGTTACAATTCAGATTTTCCAAGATATAGAAGCAATATCACATCTAAGGTAACATTCAATGGGATTGGATCCTGTTTATGTACAAGAAATAGAGCTATAACTATGATAGTTGCAGGTTCAACATATCACATCTTGTGGGATACACATCTTCGAACTTTACTCCAGGAGATTTCTTTATCAATCAGTATGTTCCATTATTATCGGCAGGAGAAGCTGACTTAGCAGGAAACTATTATTTCTTCGTTTACACCAGAGCTCTCCAAGCAACACCACTTTTTGCTCTTGTTACAGAAAGGTAGTGTTCCTAGATAGACAGAAAGATAGTAGATAACATATGCAATTACTGTATTAATGACTCTTCTTTAAGGTTCCGAGCATTCTTCGCTCAACCCGACTTTGCTGGAATACGAAACTTGTATCTTTCTCCGTTTCACTGGAGCCTTCTTGTATCATACTTATGTATGATAGTGGCCATGATTTTAGCCTCAGTCGTCCTTATGTGGCTTTCAGCTTCAACTGTTAGAAAAGGAAGGCTCACAATTTTAGAGTCCGTTAACGAAGGATCATGGTGGATTCTTACGCTTTTTAGCATGAAAAGTTAGGCATTTGTCTGTTTCAACCTTTCAAAATCTCATGCCTGAACTGTTGAAGCCAATATTTAAAAAGTGGACGGTCTATTTTCAGATTATTCGTTTCCTACAGCTGCAAACTCTTGTCGAATGTTTGTGGTCACAAGTTCTGTATTTTTCTTTCTAGTTTATTCCCTCTATTCTGCGTTTCTTATCTCAGCTCTCAGATCATTTTCAAATCCCATAACTTCTTTCAAAGATATTCTCTCCCACAAATTCACTATTTATGCCAACCCTAGTGTTAACTTTTTACTTAGCAAAACGGATTATCGCCAACCATTATGCTGCACAAATACCAACTTACAATCTATGATTTTGGCTCTGCATGGGGGTCATGCTCACGTTGATCATGCAGATGCATTAAAGTTTTACTCCAATGTATTAGGACTGAGTGAAGACAATATTTGCAACATGTTGTCGTTTGTACCAATTTCAAGTAGTACCTCAAGTGGGTTTTATGTCGCTCGCAACTTCCGGCACAGAAAGGTCTTAAACAATAAGTAAGAAATTTTTTCCAGTACTAAACAATTATTTTGTCTTTATTGCCTCTCCGGATTAAAAGCTAAAGCTAAATATCGTTTTAATTAATTATTTCAGACTAGCACGACTCCTTGAATTTGGACTTCTGCATAAATACAATAAGCAATACTTACAAGGAATTTTACACTTCTGCGCTCATACTTCCAATAAGCCTGTGCAAAAAATACTTGGAATGTCTCAAGTTGGAAGTTTATTCGCCATATTGGGACTAACTTTTCCATTTATTTTTATTTTGCTTGTAGCAGAACGAATTCAGCATTTACGGAGCTTCAAAAGTATAAAGGCGGATACTAAACGAGGACGTATTTAATTTTCAGTTCGAGATGAGAGTGGAGTACATATTGTATTAATCCAGCCATACTGTATAAGAATGCACGATAGGTTCTGCCATCCCTTTAGATTTAAGATAGGTCATCAGCCAGTAAAATCTGCAGGTCTAAGTAAACAAAGAGCTTCATACTTGTGTATACTTTTGATATGAATGATGTGAAGGGATTTTATGTGAGTGCTGCAAGCTGTGAAACCTTGGCTTAATTACTCCCCATTGCACAGACAAACCTCTGATATTTCAAAAGAAATGTCTAAATTTTTGTCATATAATAGCTTTCAAAGAGAATTTAGGTCTCGCTATTATGAGAAATTTTTATTTTGCTATAATAAATTTTTCATTTCCTATAGTTGTAAACATTTTTATAGCTAAACACAATCATGAGAGAGCGATGCAGTAAGTAGACCAACACGCATGGAAAAATAAACAATAGAATCACTTTATTCCCTATGTGGTAGTATGCAGATCATAATTTTGCATTGCATTTTTATGTTCGAAACTGCCAACTGAGGCTAGTAAATAATTAAACGTTCAAAGCAACTACTTGATCTAACACTTGTCCGGCTGGTAGTCGCGGACTCATGAACTCTGCTTCTCATTATCATTTAGACTGTTGAGATTTGAGATTGCACATTTAAATCTTCTTCAAACAATACGAATAAGAAGTGTAAAGGTCATCTAGTCCACTGTGCACAATACAATGTTAAAGCTAACAAATCTCGTCTTCAGTATTATCGTATTTGTATCCTTCATCTTCTCTTCGAGGGCTTTCTGCGGGGGTGGAAGCGGTCAGCAGGACTCGGTTAAAGAAGAAGGAGCAGTGGAACGTCAAATGGAAGGCGAAGAAGGTGGAAATCAGTTTAAAATCCTAACAGCTCCTTTTAAAGGTCTTTGTGAAACATTTGGAAAAAGCTTTGGACAGCTTCAACAGCAGATGCTCCAGAAAGCCAAGACGTTCAAGGAATTCGTAAACTTTGTTGACAAAAGTTTGTGGGTTGATCGACCTTCTTCTTCTGGACAAGCAGAAGCGGATGAAGCTCCTGACACTCCTGAGGCGAAAAGTAATCGTATAGTGTAGGCTCAGTAGGCTGTGCATTTGCACACTTAAACTCATTAATTGAAATTACAATTTTAACAATAAATCAAATTTTAATAATGCTTCGTCAGTTTGACACGCAAGATTTTATTAAACACAAGAATTACGGGCGAAAAGACTTGATTTCGTGGCGTGCATGTTCAAATACGAAAAAAATAAAGGCTATGACTTTCCCGATCGCTAAAATTCCAAATGCAGTTACAACATCGGACAAACCCAGATCCTCTCTGTAGATGCTTTGCACTGTAGGACATTTGACTAGCGTTATTTCGTAATAAGCCTTGATAAACCGATGATTCAATCCTCTTTCCATTAATCCCACAAGCCTATATAGAGAAACAAAAGATGCATGAAAAAATTCCAAGAAAACTGCATTCGAATTTCTCTTTGCCTAAAATACTTGAGATTGAAAGGCTCTTGAAGTGCTGAATGTCTCTTTATAAAAAATCCACTCTTGATACTGACTGATCCCAACGGGGCATGGCTGTACCAGTCGCACACATCTTTATCAGAGTAATTAAGTTCTTTAGCACATAATGAAAGTGTATCCAGCGTATTCAAGTGATACACATTCCCTTCCTCGACAACTTTACGGAACGACTGAGCATCCGATGTGTAGCTTTTAGTGAGCTTACTCCGAAGCTGTTCTTGCGAAATTGAGTCCTGATATAATAATTAATTAATAATTCTATTTTAATACATTTTTAGGCATATTCTTGTCATACATCTTTCACGAGATATGAGTAGAACATATGAGGATCTGATATGGAATCAAAATTGTTTGCTACTAGCTCATCTATAGAATTGATGGGTGGAAAGGTTGCTGTCAGGTACGAAATAATTTCTGCTGAATAAATTAAGTACAAGACCAGGTACAAAGAACCCCCGTACATCAGCAGCACGCGCAGACTATTTGGCTCAGGTAAGCAGAAGAAACCTGTAAATAATTAATGAAGCATTTAGTTAACTGTATGCACACAAACTTTCTCGTTCACCAATTATCTCACTTCGTTGACACAAGGCACACACAGACCACAAAAGAGCCAGTGAAGGGTCCCAATCACCCACTGACGGCTCGGTACGAAGTTGGTATCGAAATGCTATTTGCAAAAATGCTAAGAGTAGCAAGAAGATTACAGTCCATAGGAAAAATATAACAATCCACACAGATCGATGAAAGGGTTTTGTGAACACGTTGTGAACTGTAAACGAAGGAGGTTGTCGGAATATCGCGTACACTCTGCAGTTGGTAAAATAGTTTGCTAGGATTTATTTTGGATCTTCAGAATTCTGTGATGTCAAAGTCTTAAAGGTCTTACTGATCCTCGCCAAGAGCTGAGAGAGGTTTCAAATGCTTGACGATTTCGGTGATATGATAACTGTGTAGAATTGATATATCTGCCTCGTTTTCAAGTAACTGACGAGCTATTCCCACTACTTTACCATCAACAAATGCTTCTGGCTGCAAATCTGCCTCAGCTTTCATTGCAGTAATGCTGACAGTGAACACAATCAGTCATTTTGGTCCTAATTCTAATTTCAATCAAACATGCATTCACGAGGAATTGATGAAAGTTCGAACCTAAAATTTAGAGTATCCCGAAGACCCCATAAGCCCAAAACTCCTAAAGAAGCTTGGAAATCCCCATTCTCTTTGTATTTGACGACAGTGGCTTCCTCAACAGAATCCTTTGATTAATTAAATTATAATTACTGATATTATAATCAAAGTGTATGATCATTAATCTAAGATTAATATTATTAACTAGTATCGCTTACTACTGCAGTTGCTCGTATCGTTACATTATTGAAATTGAAGGGCACGGAAGAGTCCGGTACAGTTAGACCATACGGCGTGACCTGTATTCTGCTCAGTCTTATGTTACCCCTAATATCCTGATAACCTTCAATTGACGACCAAGAAATCGTAGATAAATTCCCACGGCTGACCATATGACATTTTTGTGATATGTCAAAACTCTTCATGAAGGAAGTCATTTCTGGAGGAACTTCAACTAATTCACGAGATGAAAATAGGATCACTGTACTTTTCATAATACCATGCTCAGCTTCTTTCAGTTTCAAATCTTTAATCTACACCGTGAAAAATCCAATTTGTATCCAGTGATTCATAAAATTAAAACTCGAGTAGGAAACGATTACCTGTTTCACACCATCGTTGTCATTTATGTCTAAACCATACAAAATCATAGTGGAGTACTTCAATCGTTGAAGATCATGGGCTTCACTTTTGTGTGTGAACAGGGCAGTTTGATGACTGCTTAAGTCGCCTACTGAAATGAAAGTAAGTTAATAATTAATTTATAGTGGTTTTGGTATCGTAGTAATATTAAGCAATTATAATAGGTGAACAACTGTTTTTTCTTACGACACATTGACGGTAAGTTGTAGTTGAAACTGAATTTTGTAGATCTGTGGGGGACGACGAGGACGTCGGCAAAAATAAACTCTGGTGAAGCGTCGAGCAGATTTGCTTCAGTTCCAGAACAACAATTTCTTAAAGTAAATGAGTCGGTAGAAGTTTCAGGAATCATAATGAATTTGCTAAGGATTATGTAAAACTTAAGTCGAAACCACGGCATTTAAGCTTGAATTGAGGTTCGTTTTCAGTCTCTACTTGCACCTTCAACTGAAACTCAACGTATATCTCATGTTATAAATAAATATAGTAAGTAAATATAGGACGAAATAATTTCCAGGTACAGTTGGCCCAGCGGACGCAAAACCAGTTGCATAAATCGGCACATAACGCTTTCTGGTGAAGTGTTTGCTAGCGTCTGTTTGCTTCCAATTATGGAACCTTTCTCTATCTTAGTGGCAGAAAAGAGAGGACTTCCTTTGCAGCTTCGCATAATACTGTCTAAAAGTAATATTACATGTTGTGTATTAACAATCAGGTTAGTAGCTGTCCTTGGTCTGGTTTTGGGGTATGCACTGGATAACATTAAAGCAAGTTATTTCAGGTCTATTACAAATAGTATAAAAAATGTTCTTTTTATTTACATTATTTACAAAATGTTAACCATACGTAGCTAAAAATAACCGAAGCTTCATTCCGAGACTCGCAAAACTGTAATATAAGGTTCGCATTTGCTAAAAGCTTCTATATCCGAAGTCCTAAGCTTCATGAGTTGTCAATTTGGCCCTTTTTCCACGTCCTCGTACGAAGCTTCCGCCTCGACCTCTGCTTCCGACTGAATCTCCATTCCCATTGAGATTTTCGCTAAATCATCCTTGCTTATATGTGCAACTATTCCAGCGCCAATAGCATCTCCTAGAACGTTCACAGCTGTTCGGAATCTTTCCAGTAGCCAATCTTAGCAGACACGAAACATTCAATAAGTAACAACATTATTTTTTACGGGTAGCCTGACAGTAAGCTGAATTTTAATTTGCTACAAACCCAGAGGTAGAATGTAGCCAATGTATGAAACAGGGAGTCCCACAGAATTCATCACTGTGATCAGAATAACCATTCCTACTTGAGGTATACCTGAATACATCAGAGAATATTATTACGTCATTTTTCTATTAAGTCCATGAAGTGTGCAATTAACTGAATCATGTCATTGATTATTTTCTTACCAGCAGTTCCAATACTAGTCGCAATCGCAATTAAGCTGCAAAGTATAACACCCACTTAATGTTGAATACTGTTAGAAAAAATATTTTAGAAAGTGTAGTCAACAAACCTTATGACAATTAGTTGTCCTATGGATAGAGTTTGCCCACAAATCTGTGCGATGTAGATAGCCCCAACTGGCAAGTACAATGCAGTTCCATTCATATTGACAGTTGCTCCGATAGGAATGACGAATCGGGAGACACGAGTATCCATCCCAATCTTTTCCTCCAGACATCGCAAGGTCACTGGAAGCGTTGCAGAACTGAAAACGAAACCTCAGTTTTCATTGTCAAATCAAGCCCTTTCACAATCGTGTCTCATAGTTTTTGTATCCTTTGTAACCTGCTTGCAGTTCCAAATGCGGTGGCTAAAGCTTCGAACATGCAAGCAAAGAATTTGAGAGGTGATGTTCGGGTGAATGCGAAGAATAGCAAGGGTAATACGATAACCCCATGAATAATTAACCCTATCATGACTGTAGCGAAATACCATCCGATGTTTTTAAACACTGCGGCGATATCATCCTGTTCCACAAGCTGACCGGCTATAAGGAAGCAAATAGCGATTGGAGAGAACCTGTAGATAAACTTTGGTCTCATTGATGTTCAAGTATCTAATTGATTACTTGATCATTATAATTTACGTACATCACCACTTTACTGGTGATCAGCATCGACGCATCTCCTAAGGACTTAAAGAAGAGTAGAACAGGTTTACCAGCTTCACCCATGTTACCCAGAGTTAAGCCTAGCACTATAGAGAATATGACCAGACCCATCATATTTGTTCCAGCGATCATCGTCAGTGCAATAGGTCGCTCGTCATACGCTAAATATTATAAGCCATATTTTAAACCATCTCTAAACGAAATATAGCCGAGACTTTTATCGTGTTGAAGCTTACGAATCGTTTCATTAGACGAGTCCACTATCGTTTGAGTCTACAAAATAACCATGAAATTATTTCATATGCAGGTTACTGGATGCTGAAGACATACCGCAGTATGTTTGAAGAAAAAATGCTTACAACTTCCAGCGTGGCCCCCACCAGATTCGGTGGAAATATGTTTCTGACAAGATCCAAGAGTGTATCAGTTGTGGAACTGTCAGATGCAGTGCATTCGTCTCCAGTTTCAATATCGGAATGATCCCCAGGTCTGACCGTGACCCCTAGAACAATTCCCAAGATAGCAGCGAAAGCCGTTGTGCTGAGATAAAAAACAAGGGCACGCGTGCCAATCTTCTTCGATAGTGAGAGATCGAGCGATCCCACGGCATCAATCAGGGAGCTCACAATAAGTGGAAGAATCATCGCCCCTAAACTGCGAAGAAACAAGTCTCCCACGAATTTCAGGTATATAACTTCCCTTTGGGTCCATGGAAAATGCGCTTCCCTTAAGCCCAAGCCTATTAATTATCAATTTATTATACCTCAATCAGTTAAAATACTTGCGTATTTTCCTTTAGTAAGACAACTTATTTATTGTTATTAGTAGAAAGCTCACCTAAACTTAGACCAGCAACTACCCCAATGATAGTCTGAATAGTGAAGAAAGTCCCTCCAGAGAGAAACTCTTTTAATCGTGGATTTGTAATTTTGAACATTTTAAAATTAAAAAAGAAGAATGAGGACGACCAGAACTCTTCGGTCGGATGAGAAAGTGTGTCGATAGGTGTGACGAGAGATTAGTACTGATGGGAATAAGCATTTGTTGACTCGCATTGTGGAACAACATTCCTATTGATGAGAATTGCAAAACACTTGGTGCTCCTTATCGAACGAACCACATGAAAAGATGTCGAGGCGTTTTTTGGGATTTTCATAACTAAGCAGATTTAAGCAGTGGGGAGAGGTGGAGATAACCGGCATTTCACAATTATCATAAGAGGATTCAGGGAATCCGCAAAGCAAATGAGATGTCATTGTCAAGCAGTGCTGGGATGATAAGCCTAAACGCACATTGTCCGATAGCTGTCTTGATTGTCAAATACCATCAAGTTCAAAGTCTGTGTGATTGATTTACTACTACTCCTCGCAGGACTTCGCAATTCTATTTAATCTTGACACCTTGTATTAGTCACAAACCACACACCTCTAGAAAAGGTAATAAAATATGCAATACACTGCATGCTATTGTACTATTGTACGAATGCAACGATAATCCACAACTACTTAGTAATTACAAACGCAAGTCATATATAATGCATGGAACAATACCGGTGATAACACCTCTTGATTCCCAGATAATGAGTTTAATGGGGCAATGGAATTTATTGTGAAAACTAGTGGGCTTAAGCCTCAATTGTAATATTTATTAGTCGGAAGACTCAGATCAGAATGGAAGACCAGAATGATGATAAGACGCAGTTAACATTACATTTCAAGGAGAAAGTGCTTCCAACTAGAACAGAGGCACCTTCTGCTCGCTTAATATCTACGAACATAAAACAAAATTTTATAACCTAGGCATATTTTAATTTAGTTTAGCAGTACACTAGATACAAGATTTTATGGTATACTGCATATGTCTGTGTTTCATTAATGGTGACATTCAGTATTTATTATTCGAACAATTAACACTTTTACGAGTGCAGTAATTGTAACTCCTAGCTTTTGTCATTTAAATATACAAAAACCAGTTTGAACCAAGTACGACTGATGATGATACGATAATACTATTATAATATTATGATATATGCTACTCTTTTGTCATCTCGTGAATTAGTTCAACTGATTGATCCCTTAATTTGAACGAACTGGACCCCACTTCACCTTCCCTAGTGTATGTCGTCATGTACCTGGGAATCTTTGACCTAAACATGGGAATCTGTTCAATATCAGAGGCTTAATGGGGTAAAGTGGGCGGAATAATAGAATAGAGTAAATCATTAAAAGAGAAAAGAAAATGAAAAAAATGTTAATCTTTAATCTTCCTCACACACGCATGTATTCACTTTGCTGTAAACTACCGTGCATTCATTCGCTTTGGGCGCATCGAGTTCTTGCGACTTGCGAGTTTGCGAGAATACTTTTGGCACTAAAAACTCATCTTTGGTAAATAGTCCTCGTGAATCGCGTGTAAACAACAAAATCAAAATTACGATGTGCTTATAATTGTAGCGTAATATTTTACTTTATGTCGGGAACACAGATTTTAATAACATTATTGATTTGAATTGGACTAATCGGCACTTGACACTGATCATCTCTCAGGTACGTCTGTTGGAACAGCTAGGAATTTTATTATGAGTAGATGGAAATGGAATAGGCGCAGTTGTAAAGGGATGTACAGTGTGTGCATTTTGCATATAGCTCGATGCAAAGATATAAATGATCATAGTTTACTTTTTGAATGACGAATAATACCTATTAATAAATACGGGCATCTGGCTAGTCTGGTTCTCGGGCAAGTGCAATCGGTGTTGTTTCAGTATTTCAGTTAAATACTTCCGAACTTCAATGAAGCTTTTCATACTTGTTAGACCTTCGAGCGTACAAAAATAAACAACTAGAAAGAGCAAGATAATCGAATTAAGGGAACATTTTTAAACTTAGAACTGAGCATTTAAGGATTTCCAGTTTTACTTTGAATGGCAGTGGGCTTTCGGGTGTGAAATTAATCGCAGCCAGAGAACTACATAATTTACTAGATAATTTTATCGAAGTGTGAAATAAGATGTTCGAGTTTTTGGTCATTGCTTCAGCCTTTACGTGGTTCTTGTTTGTCATCGGAACGAGGCTTTTTGCTGATTACCTTTTGTTCTGATTCTTACGAGACTAAGGATGGTGCGAAATTGTGATGTCCTTTAATAGCATGAAGAAATTAAACTTGACTGTTGGAACACGTTCATTGTTGCTTACAGAAGATGCCGGGAGGAAGTGGGGGAAGGAAACAGCCCTTCAGTGGCAAGCAGAAAAAGCAACAACTGCAGGCAAAGAAGACACGGCAGCAACAACAGCAGGGTCTCAGCTCTTCTGAAGATCATGAAGGGTCCTTCAGAAATCAGCAAGGTAGGGTTGGAGAGCTATTATTATATATTATTATTATGTATTTATTGTTCAATAAAATGTTGTAACAGAGTTCGAAGGAAGTTCGATAGTGAAGCCAGGATCAGGAAGAGGAGGCGTTGCAGCGGGTGGAAGTGCATCTTTGGTGGGAGGGGAATATAAGTTCTTCGAAAACCGACTTGCACCCACGAGAGTTGACGCAGGGAGGTACACCTTAATGTTCCGTCCAGAGTCCAAGGAAGAAATACTTCGTCGAAAAAAAGATGCTCGGAAGACAATCGTTCCAGTGCTGGAAGAATATTTGGAATGCAAGACGGAAGACTTCTATACTCCTGAATTAGATTTCCCAGTAAGACCACCTTGGAGGTATGAACAGAGTCGAGAAGAAGTGGAAAGGAACGAAAATAAGTACTTCCAAGTAAGTACTGAACTATAATATTACTTATCATCTATATTTTGAATTGAATTTAAGGCAAATGATGAAATATTTCTGTCCCTGTTGTAGAGTTACCTGAAGAAAATTGATTCAACATTTGATCGCAGTGAGCTTAGCTATTTCGAACTTAATTTGGAAACTTGGAGACAGTTGTGGAGGGTTATGGAAATGTCTGATATTTTGTTGTGCGTTGTGGATATTCGCTTTCCGGTATGGTGTGATGTGAATTATTGGGTTAATTGGTTGACGCTGTTATTCCGGTAATAATTCTTGCATTTCTTTTTAGCCTCTACTGTTTCCTCCTAAGCTGTATGACTACTTAAGTACAGAGATGGGAAAGCAAGTCATATTAGTCCTCAACAAAATAGACATGTGCTCATCGTCATTGGTACTAGCTTGGAAGGACTATTTCATGGAGAAATATCCTGGAATAGAAGTTCTCTGTTTCACTTCTTTTCCAAGTTACAACTTGCATGGGAATGTTTCATCCAAAGGAGTTAATAAGGTTTGTTCAAGAGAAAAAAGTAATCTTGGTTTGTCACACGGTTTCCAGAATGACTAAATTCCGTGGCTAAAACTGAACTCTATCATTTTCATGTGTTGTGTATAGAGTCGGAAAGTTCGAGGTCGATTAAGAATGTCAGCAGAAGGAGCATTTGAATTGTATAAAATTTGCGAAAAGATTGTGGAAGACAAAGGTGATAAATTGACAACAAAAGTCTAAATTCGTCCGTTCAATTACAACCTGCGTGCAGTAGGAATAAAACTCTTGAACAAAATGAAATAATTTTCGTACTGTCTTAGTTGATTTGACCAAGTGGAAGAAAAAAATTTTGGAGGAAATGAATGCAACCGAGGAGGAAGATGAAGAAGAAGTTAAAATAGAATCATTAGACTCCACAAAACCGGATACGGGATACTACGAATTCAAAAAATTCAGTGGCGGAATGTTGACAATCGGTTGTGTAGGTCAGCCAAATGTTGGAAAGTCATCTCTCATCAATGCTTTGATGGGCAAGAAGGTAAGCAGATTATTGCACATGAATCAGTCAGCTAACCTTGTATCACTTGAGTAACTTCTGTTGGTGCTGTGATAGGTTGTTAGTGTTTCACGGACACCGGGTCATACTAAGCATTTTCAGACAATTTTTCTGACTCCAAACGTTCGCTTATGTGATTGTCCAGGATTGATTTTCCCGTCTAAAGTTCCGAAAGCTCTCCAGGTAATCGACAAATTTAGAACATAAATGCTGATCCTAAAAACATTCTTTATAAGTCGCGTTGTTCTTTTAATCTCAGGTACTTTGTGGGAGCTATCCCATCGCACAGTTGAGGGAGCCTTACTCGACCATAAAGTACTTAGGACAAAGACTGGATCTTCCTAATATATTGGGAATTTCTCATCCTGAAGGCGAAATTGAGTGGTCTGCGTTTGACATTGCGGATGGTATGTTCAAATTTAACACGTCCGTCAGCTTTAGTTGTATCAGTTATATGTTGTATTATAAAAGAAATGCTAATGATTAGAGAATTTTTTTATAATAGGTTGGGCGCAAAAAAGAGGATATATTACTGCGAAAGCTGCGAGATTGGATTCTTATCGTGCAGCTAATCACATTCTTAGACTTGCACTAGAGGGAAGAATTTCTCTGAGCCTTCGTCCTCCAGGGTTTACTCAAAACAAAGGTAAGCCGTAACCATTTCTTCGCTTATGAAATGAACCAATAACTACGATACGCTTCAAAGTAGAATATGAAACGATGAAACTAGCTATTTTAAAATTATGTCCTAGAATCATTTGAGCGTGATCCGCGATTAAAAGAAATCAACCGTATTCAAGCCAAGGCCACCGAGGAAGCTCCTGTGTATCATCATGCTGTCATTGATGACGTCTCTGACGATGATCAAAATAGCAGCGAAAACGAAAATCTGGAAGATGAAATTAATAAAGGTGACACAAATGAGGAAGTTGAAGCAGGGGATGAATCATCCGATGATGCTGAGGAACACCAAATGAAAAATGCCAGATCCAACCAAAACTTAAGTACCCGTAACAAATTCGCATTGCTTAACGATACTGATGAAGATGAATAAACCTTGTGCTTGAAACCAGTCTAAATCCTCGTCCGTCTATCTTCATCCCTCATTCGACAGAATCACATAAATATAATATTGTAAACACTTCCTTCATACCACATACATGGATGCTTATTGAAAAATACTTTGTATTTATTAATTATTACTGTCTGGCGCATAATATGCAAATTAAAACATTGTAGATTGCATCAGAGTACGGCTAGATAATACCATCTACAAAAAACAAATTATACAGGAAGTGAAGATCGGACTAGAAGCACATGTGAGCAAATGTGTGGGGCACTGCGGCACTGTGTTGTACCCGAGAAAGCGGCAAGAACACAAATA
>JAQGBV010001892.1:0-13442 GCA_034698685.1 Isotomurus pseudopalustris
TTGGACCCTCACTAATGATTGTGTGAAAACAGAATTTGAAAAAGTTGATCCGTTCGACAGTTATCCGTCGGACAGACGGACGGACGGACGGACGGACAGACGGACAGACAGACAGAGCATTCCCATAAAGGAGTTTCACTCCTTAATAAAGAGTAAAGTGCTGTGTGCACCGGCGAGGGTGGGAGTAAAGTGGAACCGCCAGGTTCGCCCTCTCCGCATGCTTTCACGCTCATTTTCTACTGTACCTAATCTATTCCTTCAAAAACTAAGGTATGAGGCTAGCACGCCATCCCTCCGCCTCCAATGCTTATCGTACATGGGGCAAAAAGAGATAATCATAGAAAACTGCTCGTAAGCTCTTTTCAACGGGACTAATAAATTAATTTTAGTGCTTAATCACTCATCTTAGTTAATCACTCATCTTAGTTAATCATTTTTTAGTTAATCTCGAATATATGTGAAAAACATCGAAGGTATGCAATAAGGAATATTTATTGAAATGTTAAGCTGTCAATGAAATATTTCTGGATGTGAATGATCCCCAGTGTAACCATTCTAGCCAAAACATAAGCAAACACTTCTCTAACTGCATTTTCTTGTTCTGCTTCCACTCATGTATTATTTAACAAAAGCAATAATATTGTGAGATAATGACGTGTAAGGGGTGTAAAATCATTTTAATTGTCACTTTAAAGTCAGTTTTTTATTCTTGATTTAAACTTATAATCTTAAATGGGATAGAAAAAAAGCTTCCAAAAAGGGAGGTAGAAAAATTGAGGTAGAAGAAAGAAGGGAATCGATTATCAAATGACTTTCGTCTCATTTTGTCCTAAGCACAACTCCAAAAATCGCAGATTATTCAAGTACATCTAAAAGAAACAGAGCAGTTTCTCCAGCTACCGCAAAAAAATAAGAAATAGACTGCAAAGGTCCTTCTCACGCAGCGTTCATCAAGGATCGAACAGCAAGAGTTAAAAAGTTAAAAGACAAGGACGGTCATTATCCAGTGGTGAAACCAGACAGAAAGGAGTTCGATCACCATAGAAGTCCTTTGCCTTTTGTCATAAAGTGCGAATGTCGTTACTAAGAAAACTAGGCAAAACGTTAAATATTCATTAAGTTTTGGGAACAAGACAAACAATGGAAACTCGAAGATATTCAAGAATAGATAAATTGTTACCACAGCAAGGAACCGGACTATACAATCAACAGTATAGCATTATGCCTATTTCTTGTACAATAGATCTGGTGCCAGAGTGGGACAGATTATTAGCATCAGGATGCGTGAAGTGGAGCACTTAATGGCGATATTGTGTGACATCGTTCTTCAAGATATTGAAGAAGTAGACTTTGGCTGAAGTACGTCTTAAAACGTTAGATTTTGTTTCAGTTGAAGATATCTTTATTAACTTTGACCCTGTTGACTTACATGACATAGGAGTTGTGCATGACACAGTGCATGGACCGTCAACCAAGACCCCAGACGCCCAGCTGGTGCTGAGAAAAATTGAGAGTCAGAAAAACTACGACAGCTTCTCAATGTATGAGGCTGAGTGGTTGGTGGTTCGGATGGCATAATTATAACAGAGGAGTATAATTACAGAGACAAGCTGACAAAAGTAATGATATTGACATCTTTTTCTTATACTCTTATTTAAAATGCAGTGGAAATAACTCACTGTCCTCACAAGAGCAGCAGCAGCGCCCGCCACTGTTGAGGAGGATTGTGATGAATGTCTCAGTACCAGTACAAATTTCTTTGTGAAAAGACTGTGGTTTCCTTTAGTACCGCGTTTGAAGGTTTGGAGAGTTGCGTGGGAGGTGAGGAGAGCTGCGTGAAAGGTCTAGAGAGGTCAAGAGAGTTCCTTCACACGATAGCAATGAGATTCTCTCCCAACACTCAGTTGCACGAGGACACTTCTACCCCATCGACACACTTGCACCCACTTCCGTGTGTCATGACGAACAAACAATTGTTCCTGACGCACGTCCTAGACTCAAACATGCTTGTACATTTGTTGCACTAGTAACCTTCGCAGTTAAAAGAATTATGATGCATTTTGTCGAAATCTTCATGATAATGAAAGCTAAGACTCCTAATCTTCCAAAAACTTCTAAAAAAGTTCTATTGGCTGAGTTATGTTTTTGATTATGCTTGTGAAGCGTGTGTGTCTGAAAGATGAATGATTTAACGGGTTGACAAAGAATCCAGTGCTCCGATCGTGAGATCGAACCACGGCAATGAAAAAGGCTTCGAGTCTTTCTAAACTGCCTTCGTAGCAGGATCTTTATACACTCGCTAACACCATCTCCTCCACCACACAATAGACGCAAACATTTCTAGTAAGTAAAAAGATGAGTCATAGCAATTAAAGGAAGGAAGTTAACTGTAAACAAAAGTATTGTTTCACAATCCTCACTGGATAATTGAGTGTATCTTGTTCCTCCATCGTGTTGAATGCTTCAGCCTGGATTTCATAGCGAAGTCCGTAAGGTCTGTCAACGACCAACTTCGGGCAATAAAGTGTCGCCAGTAAGTGACTCATTGGTAATTGATCTCACTGAGTTAAATAACAAAATAAAACTTACCTTGAAACAAGCATCACAAGGTTTATGCTTGACAGTGTATTGGCTTGGCCGTGGCTATATGCCCGATTTCGGTCTCCAAAAGATACTTTCGCTCCCACAACTTTCGAAAAAGTTTGTGTCCGTGGACATATAAATAATAGCTAGAGATCATCATCACCTGCTCGATATCTTCCAGCGAGGCAGAGATAGTCAAAGACAAATAGACTCGAAAACATTAAACATCCAAAAAACTCTGTATTTACCCACCGGATATAGTCAGGATAATTAAATCTGTTTACATACCCACGAAATGACAGTCTGCAGAGAGTGAGATAATGGGGAGAGTGATAGTCCATACTGAGTAAATTTAAGGAGAATGAGACAGTTAATGGTGAAGATACTGATTGATGATTTTCAATTCAGCATTAATTGCAGTGAGCAACGTAAATCGGTAAAGTTGATACAAAATACTGATTAAGCTTATTCAGAAGTCGTCCAAATCATGAATCGACGCTAATTAGGTGGGCTCGGCATGGATAAGGTTTTCTTCTGGGAACATTCCGTTTCTCCAAAGTGGTTGGTTGCACTAGATTGTCTACTCGCTGTTTGAAGAGATGACCACACCGTTGCTACAATACTCGTAAGCATGTCAAAATCTGACCCCCAGGAGAATTCCAAGAGTGGACCAACGAATGTACACACTAACTCCGGGACAACAACCTAGTAATTACGAATTCAATTCCTGAAAGGGAAATTATCAGTCCACTTACTTCACCCTTTGACACAAGAAGCCATTTGTATTGAAGAGGAGAAGATGACGAGGTTAAATGCACTCCATCCTCAGAAGAAAGCAATCCTCGGAAGAAAGATATCTTAGTTTTTCTTTTTTGCCTCTGGATCATATAAATAAACGGTCAGTTAAATCTACAAAGCAAGCCTCAAACTATAAACTCAACCTAATGCAGCTCACGTATGGTCTGATAAGTTGTTTTTGGGCAGGAGCAAAAGCATAGCAGTTCCGAAGGAAATGAAGCCACAAACAACCGCCAGAACTAATTGCCCTCCCTAAAATACCGAATCAATTGACACAATGAAAAAAAAAACATTGCCAACCTCGCAGAATTTGTCCACTATACCCAAGACATCTTTTTCCACTGCTTGAAAGCACATCATCGGGTGATTATCATCTATCCGATTCCAAGGCTGCAACAAAACCCTTCAGCCCACTCGTCGTACGTGGAAACGAGTGCGCAAGAACACATTCAGTACTTTGAAAAATGATCTTTGAAAGGCAAATTTCGCTTTTCGCCGTTTACGTTGATTAAATTGCTCAGAAAAGGTGGAATACTCTTATGCATGGCTTGGGCTGTATGGTTATTTGTATTCACAAGAACGCTGGAGCGTCTTTCCATAATTATCAAATCAGTCATATTCGTCACAAGGTATGTCTCTCGATGGTTCAGAACCACATCAGCTCGTGTTCGTCCTTGTGACGAAGATCCCCATCAAGAATGACCATTGATTTCAAGCAAGCAAAAGGCAAGTGAAATTAACTACGAAGATGTAGAACTAAAACCCCACATTCCCTGCATAGATGATCATGATTTCAATCATGATTAAATGCAAACTGTGTTCATTTGTTTCATTTTTATTAATATAAGGTCCTTCTGTCTACTTTGCACCCTCATTTGTGTCTTTTGGTGTTTGACGGCTATACTATACATATTTCCGAAACTTAAATTTAAGTGACACTGCCTCCACTCATTTATCATACTGAAATGACTGAAATATCTTTTTTGTTAGAGCACAGTTAACCGTTAACATTGAGCCGTGGTTAATTTCGTTGGCTTTGAATCCACAGTTAAGCTTCGGGAATTAGATAATGATGTGTATAACCTAATTACGACTGCAAATAGTTTTTTATATGTCTATGTGGTACATTTAAGATGAAGTAGGCAGATCGTTCCGTATCACTATTGTCGTTTGCTCTCCAGAATTGCTGAGAGAGAAAATTTCGTGTGAAGCTTACCAAACTACATGTAAATTTCCTCTTCGTGGATGAGGGACACGGAATCAGCGATTGTGGGCGAGTCCGCCGAGTGCGGCGAGTCCGCCGAGAATTACTATTTACTCACTGGAGTTTTTACTGCAACACTCACTACCACCGTGAGGTCAGAAGTTATTTAGCCACCTAACATGTTTCATCACTGTGCTTCTAAAAACAGGCACAGCTGTGTACCTTGTTCCAAAGATATACAATATAAAAGAGATATACTATTTACCAGCCTGGCATCAGTATGTCATTACAATCACAACAGGAGCCAACATTCTACTTACGTGGCGAATTGTATAACGACGGGGAAATTAAATTCAACTGCGAAGAGTAAGAGCATAATGTGGATATGTTCGTTGGTGTTACGTGCTCCGACACAAAACATTAAGAATTAAAAAATAAACCGTAATATCCTCAACTAAGGCACTGACGTTGCTCATTTTTCGCCATTAAAAAAACCGACTTTAAAGTTCTTGGCGTTCAATTACGACAAAGTTATAGCTCTGTATCACCCGTATTTTAAAACCAGCATTGAAATCAAAGGAAGCAGAGATACTACATGCACGCCCTTTCACTTCTGCAGAGCATATGGAAAGTCCTTGTGGTTCTACAATCCATCTATAATTAAGGCACCGGTAAGTGTGCTCTAGTAAAATATGTTTAATATATTGTTTTACTTACAGCACGCGTCATATTTGTTGCTTATCAAAACAGCCTAAAACTATCATTATCTCACCAATAATTGCGTTGGCATCAGGGTAGTAGAGAGGTAGAATTCATTCATCATCATCAGCGTATTATATTTCACTTTCACAGGAAAAGCGAGCATCTAGGAATTGTATAGTACGATGCATAAAGTAAGAGCGTACTTACCATGCCAACTTGGTGTACCCACGGCTACCCTCACCCCAACAATACGTGACGAAGTAACTGCAGCCACAGGATTAAGGGTCTTTTTGAACAGTGCTCTTCTCCTTACAGGTAAGAGTTTCAGTAACAAGAGAAGAGCACCCTTTGTGCAATGCAAGTCTTACCGTCGCGTATTTTTAATGTTTAATTCTTTACGTATTTGTAGCATTGAAATCTTCAGTGACATTCGAAAGAGAAAAATTTACTTAGCATTGTGTCTTGATCTTGCTCGTATTATTGGAATGGATCCTTTTTACCAAGAGGAATTTCCCAAACATGTGCCAAGGACTTCAAATTTCCCGCCAATACAAGATGGATGATTTTCTCGGTTGATTATCTCGGTATTTGAGACACAAAGACTGACTTCTTGAGATACTAAACAATACAGAAATTATTACATTTATAATTAAGCTGAACAAGGAAACGAGTTTTAAACGAAAGCTACAATTCATGTTGGCAAAAGGATTTTGAAAACGCTGGAGCGACCTTCACGAGCGCTTCTAGAAATACTAGAGCAACCTTCATGAGCGATACAACGAGATGCATTCCTGAATCAGTTCAATGAAGCTGTCGAACAGCCGATCCAGGATCAGGTGCAGAAAGGGGAAAGCCCAGGGGTTGAAAAAATTGATATATGAAGCTTTTTATTATATCTTTAAGCAAAGTTCAAAATTCGAAATGGAATATTCACAAGACGAAGACCAAGGAATCAAAGAAAGCGCCAGTCTCTTTGCCAATTGGGACCAATGTAAGACCTTTGACAAGCAGTGTTGTTAAAATCACACATCACACCTCAAAATCACACTGTGATTGTGATTTTGTGTGATCGGATGTGATTAATGTGGTTTGTGTGATTTTGTGATTTCCGTATACCGTCGCATTGGGCTCTATATTAAAATCACACATCACAGTGGAGCATGCCAAATCACACTGTGATTAACACGTAATTACACATAGAATTCACGGGTGGGAAATCACAGTAACAACACTGTTTACAAGTAGTACAGCGAGATTCAAAACGATGGTCAGCAGTTCGCCTGAGCTCAATACAGTGCGATGAACAGATAAAGGAGGATTCTGTAATAAAGGAGCCATGATACACTTTCAGTAAGTTCCTGGTTTCTTTCCAGGTGTTGTTCTATAACCTTATCACCTGCATAGATTTTACAACTCATGCCTGTTATTTTAGCAGGTTACTACATCAAACAGAAAATATTCCTGAAGTGTACTATCGAAAACTGTGAGAAAGTTCTCTAACGATTATCTATAAAAAAATACCAACACCGCCAATTTATCCCAAATTAAATTCCACTCGCAATTAAGAATCTCATGAAACGTGCTGAAAAAGGTCATCTTGGACGCAATGAAAAACCTGACCACCTGGAACCAGCTCCCCCAGCTCAAGCCGAAGGCCCTCCTGCACTACCTGCTCCTGGCGCAGAACTCTGACGTCGACCTGCTTCGACACGGGCCCCACACGCCCGCTACTCCAGTCCCAGGCCCCTCACGTCCTCCTGTTCTAGCCGCACCAGGTCACGCACGTCCGCTTGACCCTCGTCCTTCACCCTTTTCAACACTAAACCCATCCCATTCTCCGGACCTGCTCCGGGCAATCCAAAAACTCCTCCTGCTCGCCAACTACTCAATGTCTCAAATGCGAAAGTGCTAAGTGTACTTAATTATAATCTGTCCAATTCCCAGGTATAACCTTGTAATCTCCAGGTAAATCCTGTGTAATTCCCAGGTCTTAGATAACATTTTAGTTCTCAACTCAACTTCAACTCAAGACTTATTTCCATTTGACTAATAAATTACTACAACCAGTACTTTCAGCACAGTTTCGATTCCCTGCTAAAATTACATATCTTGATACAACTAACAAATACTTGCAAAACTAGTTTTAACCCTTTGGACCGTAAGTGGCTCAATTGATGATCTTCCCAGTATATCCCCAGCTGCGGAAGAACATCAATTGATGATTGTAAAGGAGTGAGCGGACAGTCGGATGATCATCAATTGATGTTATAAAAATGACAAGTCCCCACGTGGATGATCATCAATTGATAATGACTCCAAAAATTGTCCTCGCGTGGAACATAATCAATTGATGATTTTCGTATTTTTATTAAAATTACCGGATTTCCCGATTCGCTCCCCTTTTTATTAAGTTATTTTTAAAATTTCGCAAACTTTTCAAAATTTTGATAAATGGTGTGAATTCGAATTCGCTTATTGAATACTCGATACTCCTGTTACTGTATTTTCTTTCAAAATTTCTAAACGCGATTTTCGAAATTTCGAAAAAATTTAAAATTTCATAATTTCGATTGGTTTTTCAAAATTCCGATTAATGTTTAAAAAATTCCAAGAATGACATTTCAAAATTTTTAACAATGGTTTTTCAAAACTTTGCAAACTATTTGTATTTGCAAAGTGCGTACACACTAACAAATTTTCCAAATTTCGAAATGAACCTTAATTTATTCGTAATTTCGAAATGAACCTTAATTTATTCGTAATTTCGAAATGAACTTCAATTTATTCGTAATTTCGAAATGAACCTTAATTTATTCGTAATTTCGAAATTGTTTCAAAATACTTACATTTAAATTTTTGGCGATGCAAGCAGAAATGATGGCACAACTTCCCGAATTTCTAAATATGAAGAACGCACCATCATGCCTAATGTAAATTTTTACAACTCTATTATGTTCGTGTATCGGAGGAATTCAGAAAGTTAGCGTTGCCTGATATACATTCATGACAACTAGGTGGCTGGGACTTTTTTCACTTTCACTTTGCCCTCATCCTCGTTTATTCTGTCGATCACTTTTGATTTGGTATAATTCTTCAGAAAATCTTGTCTTTGCGTAATTGTAAAGAAATTCCATTCAGATGTAGGCCCATGTCTGGATTTTAAAGCAAGATCAATCATTTCATCAGCATTGGCGTAGAAGGTGGGCCATTTATAGACAGGAATACTTCCTTTGATAAAGATGTTGGGTCCAGCCTCCTTCTATTACTTGAAAAGTACGCTGCAGCAACTGACCCCATAGATTCAACCTAAAACTCATTGCCACATCTAACCATGCTTCCAGCGAGCAAATGATTGATGTCCTTGAAATGCTTTGACCCCAGTTTAGCTGTAATAAATCTTTCGTAGATTCCTTTCTCAAGTTTTCTTTTTTCAAAGATGTTTTCTTGGGATCGCTGTAATTTTCATGACCGGAGTCATGAACTGCACAGGACAATAATCTGTATTGCTCCTTAACTGCATCTTCTGAATCTTCGCTTTCCAAAAATTCAACTAGTTTTGCTTTGTCCATGTGTGGAACAAGCCCAAGAGGAATCTCTTATTTTCGACGACTTAAAATTCTTTCCATGGAGAAAAGCTCCCCTGCCTCTCTGCTAACGTCGGGTTGGTTATCACCAAATCTATTCTCAATATTGGTCACCAATTTTTCTGCGTATATCCCAACTCTGGCATAAGACGCTTTGATCATCTGAGTGTGGTTTTCAGCGTCTTGAAATTTAGGCATACTCGTCATTCTGGACACACCTACTTGCTGTGCTTTAAGTAATGGCTTGGACTTAAATGTTCCATTAGCAACTATATCTTTATTGGCGGCTGAAGTAAAAGGAAGTAAAGGATTTCCTGATTCAGCAGTCAGCTGCATTAAAAATTTCGTGTTAAATTCCTGTTGATGGAGCTGAGTAGAAACGGCTCTAAAGTTGCTCAATGAATTTTCAACCACTTGCGTTGTCTGCCATGGGTACAAGTGTTATTGACCTCATTCAAACTGTCCTGTTGAAGTCTGTTATGTCGATTGTATAGATAAGGATAGTTATGAAGAAACGCATCGTACACATTCTTCGAATTGGTTGCCGAGCGTGTGTCAGTAAATGTAGCTGGAGATCGTGTCCATTTAGCCAACTAAGAACACATTGGCTCCGACGATGTCTAATGTGCACCTGTTAGGCGTGTACTTGTCCGCGAGGAGAGATATTGGACTTGATCTTCCAGTACTTGGTTCATGAAGTTTCTTTCTGAGTTCTTTCTGAAGTGCTTCGTCGTCGTCAATTGCAACCTTGAAATCAGCAATGTGCAAATTTGAAATATTGAGTAATAATTAGGCTTCAAATTAGAAATTTAAATACATTGTTATAATTATTTATCTTAATCACCTTTGTTTTAAATTGTTATCTACAATTGAATGGTAGGCATTTCGTACGAGCAAGTTTCCAAGCTTGACATTTCTTGGTTCAGACAGTTTCTTAGCTTTTTCAAGCTGATACTTCTTTTGCACTTCAACTTCATGGTACTGTGAATTCAAGTAGTCAACAGTTTTCTTTTTTAACTTAACAAACTGTGGGGGCTGTTTGCTGTATTTAAAACTCTCTAAGCTCTAAATCGTATCTTAATACTCCTTCAAGTCATCTGATGAGAAATGAAGTTTGAGGCAATCGTTGGATTCTAAAATTGCATCAATACTTTTCGAGTTCTGTATATTGATGCACTCTTGGTCCATTTGTTTATTTTTACCCTGGTGCTAGTGCTGGGGCCGCTAAGGGTATCAACTGCTTGAATTCCAGAAACCTGGGCTCCAGAATTAATACCTCTCCCACTCCCTCGGGAAGATCCTGTTAATGTCTTGAAGGATCTGTAAATAGAATCTATTTGCAGAGAAATCTTATCCAGTTTTGCGTTGATTATATCCAGACGATTTCTGTCCACTGTGCTGAGTTCTCGATCACAAAGCTGGTCATTCCTTCTTCGGTTATTTCCACTTCCTGTTCCTGGCATGTAGTCAGTTGCTGGATTATTGAGCTCAGCTGGCTCAGCAGGAAGGGAGGTGTCCATTTACTGTACTTCGTGGAATAAAACATTTAATTGACTTTCTGCGTCATCCGTGCTGGCTACAGCTACTTCCGTCTCCGGATGTTGAATGAGCTTACTTCAGGTCTATTTTGGCCTGCAGTTTTGGATGATGAAGAAAGTTAACGGAAAGATTCATTATGACCTTCTTTTGTTTGGGAATGATGTGGTAGGCTGTGATTGGACTCCAAAAGAATCCTCAGAGTAAGTAACAGTTTTTACTAACTCTTGAATCCGAGCTTTCTCTTTCTTTATTTGAGTCTTTCCTCCTCTGCTTTTCTTTCTTCTTCTTGAATTCGTTTAACTTCCTGTCCCACTTCTTCTTCTTTAGCCTTTCTCTCTTGCTGTTGGCGGGCGTTTGGTAGGTTAAGAAGCACAAATTCGAGTCTCAGTGTTGTTGCAAATAGGTCAAATAACTCAAAAAAATTTGGTTCGTGTGTGTGTGCGGACCGCACTTTAACTCACAATGAAAGCACTAAACAACTTGTGACTCAGTTAATAATCAGTTAAGAAGAGGGAAGTGTTTATAATAGCCGCAACTAATTATCCCGGCATTATCGACAAGGGGGTTTGGTAAGTTCATTAGTCCTTACTCAAAAATCTTTGAGTAATCAAAAATCTTCTCAACTGGCTTAAAAGTCGAAATTTTATACGTATCCTACAATTTATTTCAGGAGGAGGATGGAAAACTTTATACATGTTTGCTTACCCACGATTGAAGATCGTAGACTCATAATTGAAGCCCTCCTTCGGGATTCATTTTCGAGTCGTTTGAAACTCTCTGTGTCAGTCTGGGAAATGCTGATGATTCATAGCACGGGGTAAGCTGTTTATTAATATATTTTTTTGTACTATATTTATTAAGCATTTCCTGATTTTTCCAGCTGGTTAAACTCCGACATTCTGGCTTTTGTAAAAAGCCTAAGACAAAAAGCTATGGAAGGTCACTCTCTTTAAAAAAGCTATACGTGACATGCAGGACGAGAATGGTGTTTGGATTGTAAAGGAAGGTTACTTGCCTTGTTCTTCAACAGAAACAGGGGCAAGAAAGAAATATGTGGGCGACTTTCCTGCTCATAAGTTGCTTTTACCAGAAACGACCTGGGTAAATTAATTATCGAATATAATAATAATCGAATATAGAACTGAAATAATCTATCAACGAATTTAGTGTCACAGAAGTATGTGGTTAAAACCGTGGAAGCTCGTCCCCCTTCACTGGACATAAACGACCCAAAATGTCCAGTTGCAATGTGCCTTGAGTTTGCAAAGGAGAAAGCTCTTGGAGTTGGAATTTGTTTTAGAATTGGTGAAAACCCAACAAAAGAATCCAATGAATCTGCCTACATGCTGCGAGCAAAGCAGAGCAATGAATGCATTTGGAGCTATTGAAGCAATTGAGGTTGCTCCGAAGCGAAAGAACGACAGTGCCTTACAGGACGAAGATGGCTACGAGGACCTTGAAAAGGTTCTGCAAATTCAAGATGAACTTGCAAGAATGGATACGTGGAGATACGCAGTCGTGGATTTCTGCACATGCTTGTTGTGCCTCTGTTGCACTTCTAACGAGAAATATCAGCAGAACTAGAACTAGAATTAATTCATTAAGTTTAACTGATGCTGTACACGCAGCACTAGTGCTGAACTTCAAGTTAGACAAACACATAGCAAAACTTTTATTGCAATAAATCACATTGAAGGTTTCAAATGAGTGTGTTGATGTTGATTATGTCTTAGTTCCCCCAGTTTTTGATTCACAAAATATACAAATTACAGGGCACCTACTCTTCGTCCCCAGGTTTCCGTTTTCTAGAAAAGGAAAAAATTCAGGGCACCGCAATTTTTTCCTCGTCCCCAGCTCCTTCCACGTCCCCCGAATCTAATTAGTGTATCAGGTAAGATTTTCCATGCCTGCGTTTCTGGGCTCAATGAACAAACTTACAGACTTCAGCCTCGGCCGTCCTCACTACAGCAGCGACGTGGATGCATCCGCGTGGCCAGTGAAGCGGCAGGAAGTGTTGGCGGCCTTAGCGACCCTCCCGAAAGGTCAGCTGGAGAGTCTCGCAATCCAAAGAAGTCTCTTCAAAGATTTCTGGGGTGAAGTAGCCGATGAAGCACGTCGCCAGTTTCGCCGGGACCCGGAGGCCCTCGGCCTTCAACTCCAACTGAAGCAGAATGTCCTTCAGGAATTCTCCACTCTTCGTCGACTCAGCCTCTTTCGGAGTTCCGTGGTGGACAACGACCTTCTTCAATTCATCCTCACGAAGTTCAATAACCTCGAAGAATTGGAAGTCGGCCGCAGTTGAAGGTTTTTGAGTACCTGAACTCCTCAAGGGTGCGTAGGAAGTAGGAAGACACTTAAAACTAATTAACGTATTTGACCCCAACTTCTGTTCACTTTTATATTCCAGCGTTCCTCGTGTTGAGGATGGCTCGTAACAATCCTTCGCTGGAAACGGTTGTGACTGATTTGGCCAATGCGAAATGTGAAGCTTCTCTGCTGGCGGATGCTCGCAACGTGGGACTTCGACTTCGAAGGGTCGTCAACCTCACACGGGCAATCTTCAAAGTGACTCCGGACAGTCCCCGAGTTTAGATTTACTGATTAATAATTAACTGACTACTTATACTTCGTAATTAATTTGTAGTGAAACGGATAACACTAATTAAACTAATTGTAATAAATGGCAATTTCCTTGAAACTTAAACACTGTTGACCGACAAATGTGGTTACAGAGAACATTAGAGTACCACTGGAATTTAGTCATCGTCACTAGCGCAGAATATTATTCTAGTATGCCGTGAAATCTTCAGTAGTCGCAGGATGAAATTATAAAACACGGTTTTCGTTATTAGTCGGTTGCTGGAAGATGCGAAATTGGGAGCATGCTGAATTGGCTGTCTGTGTACGCATTCGTGAAGCAAATCAAAGAAAGTCCCAGCACAATATTCATCTTAATCATCTTCAAACTTTATCTTATACTAGTAATAACATAACAATGTTAATTTTTGATATACCATGAATTTCCCGTTGAC
>JAQGBV010001893.1:0-13437 GCA_034698685.1 Isotomurus pseudopalustris
GGAAGTCATTCTGTAGAGCGAAGCGATTCACTCACATACTTGCAATTATTGAATCGAACGTCCGTCCACTGTCCGTCCACTTCAAAAAGGACCTTATTTCTTAATACTGCTTTATAAGCTATATGGTTGATAGTACAAGCTATTCCAATAATGTATTGCTGCTTAAGCGTACAGCGCACACGCATACGCATGAGTGAAAATCCACTTAAGTACGATGTAACAAAGCAGGAAGTGGACGCTATCAAGTGGTCAAAGTTCTGCATGCGAAGAACAAGCGGTGGTGGCAAGCTGCGATGAACCTCCGCCTGTGTTATGGCGAGTGAACTGTTAATAACGCGTAGAATGGTTTAGTTTTGATTTGTGGGGCGTCCCGTTTGTCACAATCCAACCCCCTGTGTGTATGTGTATGGTAGTACTTGGGGTGGTGGTAAGGGGGGGGTCGGGGGTCATTGGGGGTGGTCAGGGAGGGGGTCAAGTGGTCGGAACCAAAAATGATCTCCAGTGTATGATCGGTGAATATCCTAAGGCAGAAGTAGGGGTAAGATTTTTGGACAGGACGGAGGGACGGACGGCAATCCCATAGAGCAAATCCTGCTCAACAAATATGGGAAGTCGTTTCTTGTAACATGGGAAGTTTGGAGGAATTGCCGCTTTAACAATCGCGCAGATTTTGACACCTTTTTGCAAAGGGGTTGCACAGCAGAGGTTGGGAAGATTTACAGGCATGTTGACACGAAGAATGCCCCCAATGGAACTTGATGGTTTATGTACTTCCTAGGAAGGAACAAAGTAGCGTTGCATAAGAAAATACGGATGGAGGTGAATCTTTGGCTTGAAATCGGTTGGACTTCATTTGTTGTCTTGTGTACCCCCAAAAAAGGTGACGCAGATTATGCCGACGTGACTTCACTTTCATTGTCCATGCGATGCGTCAACTTTATTCGTGACTTTTAAAAGAGCCAGCAGCTTTTAAAAGATATCTGGAATAGAAGACTCTTAATATTGGCAAGATGACTGACTTCGCTGCGCTTACTTGTGCGGCAGGTTGAATTTTGCTTGTAGTTTGTTGATTCTATGACTGAGTTTGTTACGACGATGGAAGCGTCCCATATAACACTCGGAGTGATGAGTTTTCGGAAGCTTTGGCTGCGACGGAGCAGGTTTGTCGTTGACCATTCCCCAAAGGCTGTCCGTAAACTTTGGAACTTTGCTGCATAGTCGCATCGGCATTTTGTACACCTGCACGAGCATGCCATACGAAGTGGAATTGCCAAATTTGTCGTTGCTGATTTTGTATAAACCTTTACAGTATAATAACCATGAACCATGCGTAACTGTGAAATAAACGGTGTCCAAAGTCCAAAATGCTTCTATTAACTAAGCTTGAAAAAAGCAATTGGAAGGTTAAATAAATTTAGGGGATTGTGCAGGTTTATTTCGTACGTTTGTTCGGAATGTAGAAAGTATTCTCAGAGAGCACGGCACTTGAAAGGATACTTGTTTAAGGAAGAGCTGTTGCAAAAATGTTATTGTTGTAAATAATTTGACTAAGAATTTTGATTACGCTCCGTTTCAATCTGGAAACTCTGCCGTTACGATGTCGCTACTCTACTCTACTGTTAGCTTTCTTCGTCTCCTCCATGAAGGCAAACACAACAACATATATCATGTATGCGATGTAGACCGCTGGAAGTAATGTCACCTAATTCCATTCACATCAGGGTTCGAAGTGGTAATCTGTTAACGTAATCAATTGGTGTTATAAATTGATAAACAACGGTTTAAAACATCAAGCACTTGCTGGTATTAATGTGATCAATGGGATCTATGTATCCTGCAATGCTACTCTACTCCCTATCCTTCCATGGTTAGGAATTGATACCATTTGATCACGTTAATACCACTTTTGCACTTAATGTTACCACTGTGATGGTAAAAGTGCTTGGTAAGTGGTATTATTCGAACCCTGATTCACATTCACCAAAGCTTGCCAAGCTGACAAATGCCAATATTTATGCAACACAACACTGACAAGATGATGGTCGGTGGTTATGATCCACAGCTTGCAGCGCCTGGTCTTTCTGCAAATCACAAAGTTAATTTGTATGAGATCAGAGATAGGATAGATTGGAAATATTGGGAAAGGATCAGAATTAATAATATACAATTAATTAAAGGAGTTACTTTTCCAACAGCAAATAACAGGAGAACAGCTTTAACCACTTGGATTAATGTTAAAAATTAACATAAGAGCGGCACATGTAAGGGTCCGATAAACTGCAATGCTAAATCACTAATTGAGTCACAATTCAAAATAGTTGCAGTCTGACCTTTTGTACCTTTTTAAAATCTAAACTTACCCTTAAAGTCGTACGCGCTCGTATCAACCTCAACTCCATAATCAGCTGCAGCTTTATTATCGCCGCTGCTTAACATTGACCCAACAAACATCAAGAGTATACAAGCAAAGGAAGCGATTGCTTTAATACACTCCAATACCTTTATAGTATGTTTTAAACACATAATATTATTAGTAAGAAATCAGACATTACTTAGCATGAGAAGATTTACTAATAGGATTAATTACCATTTTGACGATCGCAGAGATTTTGACACCTTTTTGCAGGGAGGCAGCCCCTCAGCAGAGATCGGGAAGATTTCAGGCATGTTGGCTTAGGATATCCCTCGCGGAGCTTGATAATAGCCACTTGAAATTATGCAGTAGTAAATTGAGTTTCGAATTCGTAATAAGTTGAAGGTACGCAGCAAGTTCCCTAAAAACAGAATTTTACAGAAAATATCGACGGAGGATATTAAGCTTTCGCTTGAAATGGCTTGGACTTCATTCGTGGTCTTGCGTACAGGTACAGTAAACCCATCGCGTGACGCAGGTTATTGGCAGCTTCAGCGAAATTCAGAGAAGTATTCATGCCCGTCACATTTTGCGACTTCTAGGTTAGGTTAGGTTGATTTAGTACGACACAATTGAATTCAATACACTTGTCGAGGGGGTGGGCCGAAAAGTTTACCCCCACTTTTCACTACTGACACTTGATATACAACGATCATTAGCTGGAGATCATTTTTGGGTCCCACTACCTAGGAGGGGGGTCGGGGGTCAATAGGGGTGGTCAGGGAGGGGGTCAAGTGGTCGCAACCAAAAATGATCTCCAGTGTATGATCGGTGAATATCCGGGGTCAGAAGTAGGGGTAAGAAGCTCGAGGGTTCGAATGGACGCTAGCGAGGCAGTCACTGCTGACACGAAAGACGAAATCGCTATCAGATCGCTACCACTAAAAGAACACGAGCCGTAACGGGAACTGAGGGTGAAGCTCAGTTCCTAATTGGCTTGGGGTCTGGTGAGGACAAGGAAGTTTGTGATCGCTTCAAAGTTCTTCTCCCACAAGGCGAGACTGAATGACTGGAGTCTGGGGGTTGCGGCGAGGTACTTGACGAACTGAGTTGCCCATCTCGCAGAAAGTCTGAGTCTGTCGATGGAGAGATGTTCGACGTAGAAGGGACTTAGTGGAAGTTCCAAAGGATCCGCATTTCCTTCTAATTCTCCACAGTGGAGACGTTGGATGGAAAGAGAGAGAAGACGGATGACACGGCTTTCCTTTGGTCGCAGGTAGTTGTCGAAGTAATCCACCTCCAAATTCTCCAGACGACCCCACCACAGTGTGACGAAACGATGCCAAAGATGTTCTTCGACGGAAGACAAACGACGAGCTGCAGAAGCTTTAACTCCAGAGAGTTTGAGGGAGTTGACGACGTGGGCTGGAGGAGGAGTTTCCAGGAACCTCCGAATCACTTCGAAAGGGTTTTTGTACGTTTCCTCAAACGTTGCTTGGTCGATTTGGTCCACTTCGTCAAGATCCACTTCGACTTGGCACTTTGCAAGGATCTGCTTCGCTTGGACATAAGAAAGGTTTTCAATCCAATTCTTCGTTGTGGAAAAGACCGGACGAAGGTTAAGGATCGCGTTGAGTCCCCCGTAGCCAGACGAAACGTAGGATAGGAGAAGGTTCTCCACACCTCCACCCAACGACAACAACCTGTGGAAAGACATTCGAGCAAAAAGTACACGAGCTATAAGATCTGGCAACTGGAGGAATTCAAAGATTGAAAAATTGATGATTGTCGACACAGGCAAATTTTGAAACTTAATTACGAAGACTGTCGAAAAATTGCCATGTTTCTTTCTATAGTATTTTGCGGTGGAGAGAGGAGAGAAATTCTTTAAAGATGAAGAGGTCACGTTAGCAGTTGGGCTGCTTGTAGTCAAGGTATTGATGCGCTTATCTAACTTGTCCTCGTGGCTGCGACAAAAAGCGCATAACAACGGCAGTCACGGGAGTTTCAATTAAAACTAAACCCTACTCTAACATTTTAATATAAATTCTAAAATATATAATGCTCACATTTCCTTGCTTAAAAAATTGTTTTTAACTGCAATTAAGTTTTGAAAAGCTGGTGGTGGACGAGTAAATTCTGAAAGCGATTCTGTTATTTTTTTAGGTAGGCGTGGGTGGCTAAATTCAATAAATTTTTTGAAACTATTAATTGAAGCTCCCAGTAATGCCTGTTACCATGCGTTGTTATGCGCTTTTTGTCGCAGCCACGAGGACAAGTTAGATAAGCGCATCAATATGTCTGACAATGGTGATTGTAAAAGGTAGTCCCGTGCGCAAAGTTACACGCGATTTTTGAACTTTCTCCTGCCTGGAGGTAAGAATACCTCCGGAGTGCTTTTACAAGGAAGAAAGTACACGTTAATCTTCCTACCTGGGGCTGATTGACACAAAGTTGTCATCAAGAAAAAAAAGCGGCTAATTCAAAAATCCCCATTCGTATCGTACTAACTAACTTTCGAGTAAAAGCACTTTCACCTCCATGCTGGAGAAAATTAGATCATCGGGTGTAACTATGCGCACAGGACTACCTTTCAAAACCACCATTGTCAGACATACCTTGGTTTGTAGTGTGAGGACAGGCGTAAGGCCAGACAGAGGGATCGCGGATGGGCGGAAAAGAGAGGAGTCAGCAGTTTCGAATTTAGAAAAAAACAACGGGAACGAAAATGAAATACTTCTGTGGGACAAAGTTAACAAACTGAGAGTAAACAACAACTCGGTGCTGTTGGCTGTATTCAAAAAGCATATGAAAGTGGAATTCACATTCACTTTACAAGTTTCCTGTCTCTGTCGGCACTCAAGGCATGAAAATGTATGAAAAATAAAATAAATCCTTCTGATCGTTCTGCTTGCTCTTTATCACGGGCAAGATTTCCCGATTCTGGTAGCCAGTTGCAAAGTCAAAGCGTCACAGCAGGACGGGTGAAGGGGCACGAAGACATTGGACATAAGAAAAACCGGTTTACCCAATTTTACAATTTTCTAATTGGTTCAATGAATTTTTCCACTGACTCCTCCCCAGAATAAACATTACCAGCCTCTTCTAATTCAAATCTATTACTGTCTCGCGTTGTCCCTCACAAATCCCGTTTGATTCTAAGTGACCTTGGCTTGTAGTTTAACGCGATCGCCAAGTACCAAGAGATCCTCACAGTATGAACGAAGGCTGATGACGTGTCCTGCAAGGCCAATGAGGAAGTCTGGCTCAAAACTGAAAACGCCATCAACCGTAAAGAATACCAAATTGGGCTAAATATCGCGCAATGCTAACGAAGAAGACGTACATTGAGAAAATCACTCCAGAATACTTGGAGAGTGTGTTGCAAGGCTTAACAGAAGAAGCAGAGGGATTCGCCAAGATGTGCAACATCACTGAGGAGTTGGCTCGTGATTATACGGACACGAAAACGTGTCAGACTTGCAACGAGTTCATAAGGATTAACGAGGCTGATGATTCGAAGTATGGGGACGTCTCGTGGTACTGCGCGGCTGTAGGGGATCTCGTGTGGAGGGAAAAGAAAGCCCAGGAAAGGAAACTTAGAACAGCAAACACAACTGAGAAATCGAAGAAAAGCGGAGGAGTGCGGATGAAAATCAACGTCGGTGTAGCAAGTTTCCCAATTGGAATCATCCTTCTCTACGTCACTACGCCTCCACAAGTATATCTTATTCCTACTGCAAAGCCATTGTAAACCTCACCGGTGACCCAGAGTCTCCCGTCACCCCCACCACACGGGAACCTTCGCTACTATACGTCTTTAAGGCCACCGTTCCCAAATGCTTACCCCATTCTACCAGAATAAATCATATCATCTCATAGCATCACATCTGCCACACAAACCTAATGGACTTGAATGCTGAAGAAGAAATCTAAAGTGCATTTTCGAGACTACACAAGCAACAGAAAAATACGCAACCTCACCTTCCCTTCAGGTTTCCACGGATAACCTAAATCCCCAAGGTAGCACTTCGTAAAAGCATTTCCCATCTACAGGATACCTTGATTGTCTCCAGCTCACCTCCAACTGCAAACTCAACTCGAAGCTGCCTCCCATCCGCCTCCCCTGTTCTTACGTAAATTCCATTTGGATCCACAACAGTTCCTTCTCCCCTTGAGATGCGTAGCAGCGTAGCCAACTGTGCATGTCAGTGTGTGTCATGTTGGGATCTTCCTCACCAACCTCGACGATGTCCACGCAGACGGAGCACCTTCCTATTTGGATCAGGCGAAGGCACTTAAGGACACGCTCCACAGGGTCCTGCAGAGTGGAAAGGCCGACGGAATAGCTTGTGGGGATGGACTGAAGATGCAAAACGATGGTACTCTCCACCAAATCACTCCAGGATTCTCGTGAATTTAACAAAGAAGATTTTATTTTGATAACAGATATTTTTCAATACAGGAAGAATTAATAACATGTACCGTATTTCCGTTGGTTCCGTAGAGTACAATATTTCTACAATTCGAAAAGGCGGTGGCATTGTTCATGAGGTGTACAATCAAGGGAGAAAGTTGATAGTTTCAAACCAAATCTATAACCTGCATGCAGCAGCTTATTTGGCAACTATTTAATAAATTATTATTATCAATAGTTGTCGCATCATACCTGTTCTTTACCCACTCAGTCAATTTCAAGCGTGTCGGTGGCTGCGGTGACCTTCTCAACCATATTCTTCTGTGTCTTCTCTCCACTCAAGTCCAAATATGCATTTGCTGTTCAAAACTCAGCAGCGTAAACTGTGCGGCCAGTAAAGCCAAGTAATCTTCTGTTTGCAGTCATGCATAATTCAGGCAGTGCTTTCCGAAATAGGTCATTCGATCTAGCTGTCGGTTGCAGTGTGAGTCATCAGTAAGTCTGACCGCAATATTATGCGAGAGCGAGTCATATTTTAATAGATTTACGCCTCGTTTATAGTCCATTGTTCACGATCAGTACACGTCCCGTTTCACGAGTTACGTGGTATTTTCACGCCGCCTAGTTCTGACGTGATTCCGGCGTGAATCACGACGGGAATCTGTCCGTGATATTTTCACGTTCTCAATCACGTTCTGCTCACTTCCCCGTCACGTTTGAAAGTTGACACGAGTTAAACTTTTATCAGCATGAAATTCTGTGTCTTGTGATAGGCTATTTTCTTTCGTGTGAGACAACATTTTTTAAGCGAAGAAAAGTTAAATTCCTCCCGTATCTTTTGTCCAGGAGGAATTCTTGAAGGCCGTCTTCCTCTTCAACCTCATCACGTAATAACGGAGTAGTCAAAGGTAAGCTAATCGTAAATAGTAATAATACTGAATCTGTCAACGAATGCCTGTTCACTAGTGTTCACATTAATTCACCAACATTTACCTATCTGTTCCACTCTCTTAGATCGATACATTATTACAAAATGACAAGCAGAAGGTCCAAAATTGTCCAGGAGGAACAGCTTATTAATTTAGCACAAGATAAACCGTTCTTATATGATAATTGCGACTCTAACTATCGTGACTATGGTATGAAAGAGAAGATTAAGATTGCTGAGGTTAAGGAAATGGGCAAACAAGTATGAGTAATTAATCGTTATATTCCGGTTATCCCTCCGAATTTGCAAAAGGTTTGGTAACTCGATGATTTTATTCTTTGGTCAAACATGCCAGAACTTGTGGAAAAACCTAAAAGATCAATTCTCAGCGTATCAACGCAAATTAATTAATTCCACTGGGAGTCCTACTAAGATAGTCTTTATGGCGAGTGTATCTGGAAATGGTCAAATAAGATTCTTCTTCAGAGGAAATGCGTCATCCCCAACGACCTCGATAAAAAGCGACCTGTGGAAGCGTTTGACCTCGAAACAAAGCCTTTGGTTCAGTAAAATATTCGCCTGGGGACTCAAAGTATTTTCTTATGGGTGAGCGTCGCAATATACTACCATCAGACAGGGAACCTTCTCTCGCAATGTCAACCACGACGAATCTGTAGTACGGCTATGCTATGGCGAGCAACACTAACGAAAAGTAACTCTTGTGGTTAAAAAAACTTGATCCACTTCCTCCACGACATTCATTCGCAGGTTCTTTCCGTCGGTACTGCCGCAGCAATGAGGAAAATTCCATTTCTGTTCAAATTGGCTGGAATTGTCTTTCCACGTCTCTGCAGTTGGTTGCTTCAATTAAATTGGTTCTGAAAAAACACGCGTTTGTCAGGAAAGATTTGTTAGGAATCCGGAAATCACACGCACAAGTACTCGTATCAGTTTAAATTAATATTACTTAGCTTTTTAAAATAGGCTTCTAAAGTTTCATGCAAGAGTTTTAAAATTGCTGAGGGAGAAATCCGAAAGGCAAATGATAATGATATTTGGGAGTTCCCAGTAGCCAAATATCTAAATTATATGAAATATACAATGTTTAGTAAGTTTTAAATGTGTACTGTAAACTGTTTAGTTTCTGGCTGAAGAACAACCTTACTATAACTACAAGCCGTTCCAACTGGTTTATAGGAAGAATGTGATGATTGAATTGCTCTATTTTGGTTGAAGGTAATCGGTATGAAAGTAAAGGAATGAAAAGCAAATGAATTGGAAGTAAAGAATGAATAGTAACGGAATGGAAAGTCAAGAGGAATGGAAAGTAGGCGAAATGAAAAGTAAAGGAATAGTAAGGAAGGGAATTCAAAGTAAAGCGGAATGTTAAGTCAGGGAAAGTAAAGTAAAACAACTAAATGGAAAATCATCTGAAGGTTTACTCCAAGTAATTCAAATCGTATGATTCACTGCTCTAAAAAGCAGGTACGTACTATTTGGCACCCATCAAGTGTCGATTTGGCTCCAACACCCATCAAAGGTCGATTTGACACCCATCACTCAACTAGTTGACACCCATCACCCATGAAAATACCATTTGGCACCCACCAAAAATTCACTTGGCACCGATGAAATTATGCTATCTATAAATTTACGCATATTTTTAACACCAAAATGTTATTTATTGCTTCAAAAAATTGTTAAGATGTCGTTGTTTTTGCTGCTGCTGCTTGCGACGCCTCCGAATTATTGATGGCTAAGGATTACAATAATTGCAATCATTACTGGGAAATAAAAATTGACTCATCGTATACAAGTATTTGTTTCCATGTGTTTTTAATATAAAATAAAATTACTTGTTGTATTTCGAGTTCCTCTCGACCGACAGGATTTCCAAGTTCAAAGAACGCAGGTTATTTGCGATAGTTGTAAATCAAAAGCAAAATGGTTTTACACGTTTAATGATAACGTACTCCCTGAGATTTTGGTGTATTGTGTTGCACTTAGAGTTGATGAAGCATTTAGTGAAGAAGCAATCCCTAAAGTTTAAAAATTGTTAAAGGAAAAACATGACCTTTTAGCATACACAATTGTTTTTAACCCAAGGAAAAGGAGCTCCCATTTAGTCAGTGTAATTCAAACAGCAAAAGGCAAAGTGTGTTTCGATGAACGAAAACTTCAGAGTTTACGATAAACTTGAAGCAGGTGGATGTGTCAATACTATTTGGTTAGTTAAAAAACGACAGAACAATGTAGAATAAAAATATCACTTTTTGTGGAAGAATCATAGTGATAAAAATTTTTGTTGAGTGTTAATCCTCTCAATTTTTTTACTGTTAATCCTATCAATTTTTGTCTAAGAATATTCCTGTTAATTGAATTGAAATTGTAATTCTATCAGTTTCTGTCAAAAATTATTCGTGTGAATTTTAGTAATTTCAATTTTGGTTAAATGTTAATCCTATCAATTGTTTGGTAATACCCACGAACATGAATCTAATCTAATTGATTTTAATCATTTGAATATTATTGTAAAACCTGTACCTGTAATCTGTATGTCCTGTCTACTCATATAGTTAATACCCTACGAACGAAAAATACTAATCATAAATAAATATTGTTTCACTGAGGCTTATCATTGCCCGGGTGGTTATGTTAAACTACCAAGACACTCATGTTATCTTGTATTAAATACTAGCGAAATAGTAGTCAAGACTTATAGTAACGACTTATAACTTATGACGTAACTTTTAAGTTTTACGTCACCGTGGAAGTCCGCGGACTACGTACAAATTTTTCAAGATTTTGACCGGTTTTCCGATCTAAAACATACTTCGCGTATCTGAGGACCAAAACTTATTGCGTAGAAGTTATATAGCCAGTATTTAATTCAAGAGGGAACCTTCTAGAATGAAATATTGGCCTTCGCTGAAGAATACGTTGATTCTGAATAACCTGCAGAACGATATGGACATCGAAAAAGAAAAATTGAAGTTGGAACAGGATTGACATGAGGTACTTAGAGAACAGCGTTTAGCTGAAGAAAACAAGCGTCAGGATGAGCTAGCCCAGAGTCAGATAGAAGTTCAAAAACAATTGTTGGCCAGTATGACATCCTTCGTTAAGAAATAATTTTAATTTTTTACTTGCCTGTTAACTGTTTAAAACTGAAGATTGTTTGACGCTTTGCTATAAAACCCTTAAATGAAGCGAACATAACTGGCTTTTGTATATGAATATCCTAAATATTGGGGCAAAGTTGGAGTGGAGCAGTCAAAGACGTCCGAAAGTTGATTTCGTGAGAGTTGCTTTCAAGCAACATTGATAATTGTGCAGAAATGTTTCTAAATCATACAGGTAGAGTCATCATATCTGCGCGATCGAATCGAAAATATAGACGGAATTTATCGTCAGTATATTTGTTCAAGTTGAATGGAGCTCTCTTGAATTCTCAGGTCGTAGGTTCTTCTGATTTCGAAAGCAAAGTAAGTCTCAATCTGTACCACTGCTTTCTATACAAATCAAACATTGAATTCTCTGTGAGGTAACAAATGCATTAGTGATTTTATGACAGAATTTAAACAATGGTAGGGGACCGACGGGACAGGGCAGTTTTTCTAAAGCGTCACAAACAAGCGATTTTAGGTAAAAACTTCATGCCAAGCAGTCTCTATAGCCCAGACACTTTGAGAATCAAAGTGAAAGTTGGTCCTCCGGGGAGAACCAATCAGAGGTCTGACGGAATTTTGAGGAAAGCCAACTGATATACCTGATTAGGTAATTCAAATCGGCTAATTGGAACCAGAAGACTACTCGGGTCACACATGATTGACCCACACCGGTTACTTAATGGGGCGATTGTTTCTGATAAATCGACTTCAATTTCCACTCTCTCAATCACAGTAGATTTACTGAACATGTTTTTCAAATCGGCTACTTGGAAACAAAAGACCCCATCGGGTCACACATGATTGACCCTCACCGGTTACTGGGTAAACCGATAGAATCCAAAATTTGATACGATCTTCGTAATTACATAAAGGTGTGTGTGCAAAATTTCAATGAGATAAGTTGAGCCCTTCTTGAGTAATCGCAAACACAGCGGACAGACAGACAGGCAGATAGACATCAAACTAATCTTATAAGCCCAAATTGACTGGGCTAAAAATGAACTGTACTGTTTCTTAATAAATAGGAAGATGGTATCGAATTTTAGAGACAATGGGTAACTGATGTGACCGGTGGGGGTCAATCATGTGTGAACAGAGATGGTAGTTTGCTTCCAATTAGCCGATTTGAATAGTTTCGTAAAATAAGATTATGATTGATTTGAAATGGGTTCAAATTGTCTGGGCTATTGAGACTGCTTGGCATGAAGTTTTTAATGGTTGAGAGTAATCTACCGTTAATTACTCTCCCAGGTTACCAGGCGCGTTAAAATTTTTGCTAAGGGAACTACATGTAATTTAAATTACTTCGAAATTCGTCGAGCTCAACTTTACCTATCAGAAAATTCACTCTCAACCATTAAAAAATTAACTATAACTGTGGGACGTAAAACTTGTAACTTAGTGACTTAGCGTAAAATCTATAATCGTTGCTATACGTAAAATACTACTAACCATCTACTACGTGCAATTTGAATACAAAGCTGAACACCCTAGACATATAGACTAGAATAAAGTAATAGGGATCTTTATCCTCTTACAGGGAAAGCCTATTAGTATATCTAGACAAAAGTCAGGACAAGAGTGGCGAAGTTGTCCAGAATTCCATGAATAACGAGAGACTGAATCTTAAGTAAGATAGAGACTCATCTCTACTATATTGTCGAGCTGGACGGGATTTATGATTGTAGGAATGAAAAGTAACGGAAAGATAAGTAAAGGAATTGGAAGTAAAGAATGAAAAGTAACGGAATAGGAAGTAAAGGGGAATGGAAAGTAACACGGAATGAAAAGTAAAGGAATTCAAATCAACGGAATGCAAAGTAAAGAGGAATGAAAAGTAAAGGAATGTAAAGTCATCATCATGAAAATTTGCATGCAACAAAAAATGCAATAGAGAAAAAATGGTTCGGGGCACTTCTACCCCTTAAAGACGTCAGATTAGGCTCATATTTTGCAATAATGTTAGGACTGTAAACTTTTTGTGTCTATCAAACGTTGGCTGTCTTGAGTCAATATTACAGCCCGTGCGGGTTGATTCAGTATATGAGAAAAGCTTTTGTTGAAATTAACACACAATTTCTTCGGGAGTGATTAACCTATGAAACCTTAAACTTCGTAATATTATGGAACTGATTTTTGTCGTTAAGCATGGATACCAACGTGTTCAGGCCCTTATTAATTAAAGGCAATCATGTTTCTAATGTTACAGAAAAAAATACTTTCATCTCCCGATAAACGTCGTAATCAATGTAGCTTTCCCGTAGTATTAGATAATTAAAAGCATGTAAAGAATAAAATAAGTAGAATCCTACCTGCAAAGTCAATTATCAGGACTTATAGAATCTGCTTGGTGTAGGTATATTGAAATCGATGGCGATAAACAAAATAATACTTTATTTTGCCAAATATTCAAGTGCAGATTTTGACATAACATTCCTTTACCTTTCATTCCGCTTTACTTTTTATTCCTTTACTTTTCACCGATTTACTTATCATTCCGTGTTACTTTCCATTCCCCTTTACTTTCTATTCCGTTACTTTTCATTCTTTACTTCCAATTCCTTTACTT
>JAQGBV010001894.1:0-13433 GCA_034698685.1 Isotomurus pseudopalustris
ATCTTTGACCAGGACTGCACGGACCTTTACATTTGACGTTATTAAGAATCATGAGAGTTTAAATGGAGTTAGTTCCCCACGGGCCTTCAACAGCAAATGCTGCATGATAACACGGGGAGTAACCTTTGGTTGTCCATGAATCCCTGCCATTCCAACGCTTGCACACATTACATACCCTTCTCTCTATACAAATTGCCACCCTTTCATCCACTCCGTTGAACTCGCCTTCATCATCCTCTGAACACACAGGACTTACCTGTTTCCACCTTTAAATAATTCCCTTTTCTGTCCCCAGACAAAACACATTACTATGTCCACTGGGGGTCACACAGGAAACGAGTAAAAACCAAGTTAAAAGTTGAAAAGGCTTTTACCCCGTGATTGTGCCGTGAAAGCAGGATTCATGCAGCGACCGAGGGTTTCTTTACTGCACTCAGTCAGACTGGCTGAATGAAAGGACACATTAAATACCACGGCAGACCGAGAAATAACAATTTAAACGAACTACTCCACATCACAATGAATATTAAGTCTTCTCGCCAAAAAGAAAGTACTCTGCTTTCTCTCCCTCTCTCTCCCTCAATTTGAGACTGTAGAATTTCCTTCCTTCAATTTCACTCCTTTTTATTATTCCTCATATTCTGCATGTCCACGAGAGTTAGTAGAAGGAATGAGGAATTTGTCCATATTTGTTCCCCATTTGTTGTTCATATGCATTAATATCTCCTAAACTGCCAACCGACTTTCCTTTTCAAGTGCTTTTCGTCATGTCCATGCATAAAATATCACAGAGCTTTTTGTGCACCACCAACACCACCACCACCTCTATTAGAAAGCAAAAGCCTGTAAATTAAACGACTTCTCTTTTGGTTAAAATAACTTGCCTTGTGGTACTTTTACTTGACCAATAATGTGTACAGGAACAATACGTATACACACACACATAATATTATTTTATGTACACACACAATTCCTTTGAACTCACTTATACAGCCTATACCAATGAGTGTACATAGTACTCCTTATATGCACATATATGTAGATCTTGTTGTGTATACGAACCCCTCTACACTCTGATGTACTTTTTGCATGTTAGTTCTCAATTACAGTCTTCAGACACGCTCCATCCACTTCTTCTATCTTGATACACATGTATCAGATGTTTCAGGTAATTTTCCACCGTCTTATGACAAAACTTGCCCAGGAGAAAGTTGGTGTTGGTTGGTGTTGAGTATAATGTGAGACTTCTTTGTTCGTATTATTCATGACTTGGTTGTGTGTGCCCAACATCTCTTCCAGGTGGGATGGTCAGCCCATCAAGATGGAGAAGGGGAAGGTATACGAAACACACGCATTCCTCACACAAATCCCATTAAGACTCTCCCAAAATTTCCTCTCTACACTGTTATGAGCGATTCCTATTGTTTCCAAAACGGAAATGAATTTTTGAGTTATGGAGTGGAAAGGGTTGTAAAAAGTTACTGAAAGGTGAACTGTAGACACCCGTCCTTCTTCTGTGTATATTAACACCCTTTTCATTTGTTCCAGGGGAGGACTACCTCCGCACGAAATCCTCAACTCTTCTCTCTTACATTATTCTTCTCCTTATTTTATTTGAGATTTTAATCATAACTGCCCTTTTTCTACGGAACTGATGAAGGGTCGTATTATGCTTGCATAGTCTATGACAAATTTATTCGGAAGAGACAAACAAATGCCTTCCGTGCAATAAAAGTTGTACTTGAATTAAATCATCAATCATTAAACCCTCGTCCCCAGTTAATTTCCAATGACTTTGTTGGAATCGCACTCGACTTTCACGTGGCTGTGCACAACTCTTTACTTCCTACACACTTAAGTATTGCACATACATGTATATCTCTATGGACTAGACTTTAATTTGATTCTGCTTTGAACGAGTAATACACACAAAGTCATAGGAGACTTTACTGTCTGGTTGTGTGTAATGCTGGCAGCACGTGATTCATTATTCATTTAAATCATTTGATCTTCTAATTCCCAAGTTAATATTGTGAGTAGAGGAAATTGCTCTCCCTCCAAATTGATCTTGACTCTACGGTAGACCTAAAGGTAAAAAACCTATTCACTAATCAATCAGAGACGAGTGCTTGGAGAAAAAATGCAAGGTTCTAGGCAAAGGATTCTGAGAAAATATTTTTATTAAATTACCTGAGAACATATCACACTTGATTTAGCGACTAATACACCAACATATACACTCACACACACACAGAAAACCACTTGGCATACTCGAGTGAGGAATTTTCTACCTCTACCGATTTCCTTTTCAATTATCGAGTTTCGTGTGCAAGTATGAAAGGGAGAGGAATGCATGGACGCGTGAATGAAGCTCACGAAACGGTAGAGATCATTAAAAGCCTATTCAATAATTAGCATCTTTTGGCAGGAATAATTCAGAAGGAAGTTTTCTCCGTTAACTATTCTGCACTTTTCCCGCACAAGGAAGTGAGGTTGCATGGAACTTTACGGAGAGAAAGTGGAGAGTGAAATTCATCCAAGCCAAAACTACCCAGGAGGCCAGAAGCACCACCATCGACACTCACACATACACAGGCAACGTTCCAAGTAATCCTTTTTGTCCGAAACCTACAACTACAACTACCTACTACCTTCCTCACACTGCTTTCACCTACAGCTTACCTATACCCGTTCTTCCTACTACCAGAGCTAGTGTACTTAACTCTAAATCTCTATTTCTATTCCGCCAAGTACATTATGGAAGAAGAAGTTGTTAGAGCCAAATCTCTGAATCAACCTCACTCATTTCTTTTCATCTGTTAAACTAAAAGGGACTCTTGAGGGTTTAAACTCTTCACCGAAATCCATTGAGGCAGCTGCAGACGAAGAAGCTGCCTACCTCCATGGACCTCCGAGAACCTCACCCATCCACCCTTCCATCTCTTCACTTCCTCAGGGTAATAATTTTGTACATCACCTTAAGGCTACTAATACTCTCGCAGTCTGCTTTCTCTCATACCTGCCTACCTACCTGTCTACATTCACCGGGATTATCCCTTCGGGTTCTGATTTCAACGGTACATTCGTCTTGACTCCGCTCACTCTCCATTTCAAACGCTTCACTGGAGAGGAGCTTTGGTGTTGGCAGTGTTGGCAGTCTGAAGGATGGGGATTTATAAGATGACTGTCGTCGGTCTAAGAGTTCCTCGAGGATTTGTCAATCCTTTGAATACAAATATGCTTATGGAAGTCGTGTTTTCAAAATTACAAGCCTACTGATAAACATTTTATGCGATTTTCCGACAAGTTACGATATACCTGATAAAAAACTGGTTATACATTTGCTTGAAATTTTAGCTAAACCGATGAATAGTTGTATAAAAAAGAGCAGCCGTAAGTCGGACACTTTTTCCCGGATTCCACACTCAAATACTCCGGTGATTCTTTTGAATCCCACCCCACGCAAAAAAGCAATAAGTTTGGGAGAAACAACCAAAGATACAAGCGATTTGAAGTAAAACCCGTCCACTTCATCCCTCCATCAGAAGCGGAGGGTGAAAAGATTTACTCTGCCCTTTAACCCGAAAGCGCTTTATCGATATCCAAAAACCCTCGACTGCGTCAAGAAAATCCTTCGGGCACCTTAAAAGGAAGGAAGAAAGCTGTGAATCCGAATTGGCTTCACTTACTCTCTCTCACCATTCCCTGTGTCCCTGTCAACTCAAATAAAACTGTTCATGTCCATTCCCTGTCCATTTCTTCTCTCGTTTCTTTTTGTCCATCTTCCTTTCTCTTCTACTTTTGACACCTTTCTCACTCCCAAATCTCATTTTGTCCTTGGCCACCTCAAATGACTCATAGACACACACACAACACACACACACACACACACACACACACACACATGTCCACAACCCAAATCCTGCGATAACCCTGCTTGCTCCTAGAAACTAACCAAAGCAATTTCTATAATCAACTTCTGTATCTCCCAAACCTTTCCAAGACTGGCTACTTATTTTACTATCCTCATGTACTTTCACATCCTTCTTATCAAATAGCCAAACTATTTGATGCTGTTTTACGAGCCACAACGTAAAAAACCTCATTGCCACTTACCTGAAGTAAAAAACCGATCTAGACGCAGACACCCAACACCAGAATATGTTTTGGAAGTGTGTGTGAGTACAAGAAATGACACTTTTACTTGATTTTGATGTGGGCACGGGGAGAAATTCTACTTCGCAAACCATTTATTTGATTGCATTTCTCGGGAAGAGCTGGAGGAAATGAGTTTTTTATTGTAGAAATGAAGTGACAGAATTTGGACGGCCATCATTCGCGAGGATAGTCCAAGGCAATCCTTCTCTTTCGATCAAGACACTTGAGTGTTTTAGTGGAAGAGATATCGGCTCCTAACTGGACATAAATAGGTCACTCCTCATCTAATTTGATGTCAGTTTGATAAGTACTGAAGTAAATGAAAGATTTGAAGATGATGAGAAAGTCTTCGTAAATAGCTTCAGGTGATTTATTGCTCACAACCTACCTACTCTACTACCTTATCCATAAAAAAATTATATCTCTCCCAGCCTCTATACTTACTTATATCACGTGTGTGTGTGTGCGTCTTTATATTAACTTTCCCTGTTTCTTATCCCCTCAAAACTTTTCTGTATCATCCAAACATTCTAACTTTTTCTTTGGCAGAGTCATAAAGCATCAGTTACACACACTCATACACTTAAAGATTAGAAGTAGTAAAAGAATAAGTATTACTTAAAGAGTTGCTACACATTAAGTGTGTACAGTGACAAAAGGGCATTGCTGGTGGCGACCTCATCATCATCCCTGATTCATTTGTGGATGAAGGGATTAGCATTTAGAGTGCGACTGAGAGTCTCTTAAGGGAAATAAAAGGAGGAACCAAATCGTATAAGTTGATATAATCACTCGCCTTATTCCTTTAGATTGGATGATGATGATCATCATCATCGCCCATCAACCTCAAACTTAGTTGAACTCAAAAAAGAATGTTTCTCTCTTTAAATTCTCATGTTGCTCACTAACGTGTGGCTTGGGTTTGTAAATGTGATCCGCAAGCTGTTTTTTTAGATTTCGGCCCGATTCCTTTGACTCTACTAACTCTAAATAAGTATATATGAGGGGATCTCCTTTCTCGGAGTATGGAGCTAATCTAAGAAGAACCGTACGTTACGTAGTAGTGGTTTCAATGTTACTTCCGTAGTATTCCATCACAGATATAAGTGTAGAGGACTGAGCTGCTACTTGGTGGTGAGTGTGTGTGTGTGTGGTTGTAGTGAGCTGGTATGGTGGAAGCAAAAAGCCCAATTTCATTTTAACTGGTAACCATTAGGCTGGTAATTATGGAACCACTTGCACAGATAAAAGCCTCCAAGAGCAACATCTTTTTTCCACATGAGTTGTCACAAAAGCTCCTTTCTCTCCTCAACATTCCCGTCCAGTCCACAAGGGCTGTATGGACGGAGAGGGGGATAGGAGTTTCAACGATGATGGTCTTCAGTTAAGGAGATGATAACTCTTTGAGAGCTTCAAGTGTGTTTCTCTACCTACAACATCACTACTACCATCCAGACTACCCAGACTCCTCTCTCTCTTCTGCTCTACACTCTTCCCTTCCAATGAAGATGAAGGAGTCACGAGGGACTTTCTTTTTAAGACAAATCTCTCTCTTTACTCTTTGTATAAGTAAAATATCATCCCAGCCCGATGCATAACAAGACAGGAAATGGAAACCAAAGTTCCTAGTGTCCTCAGACAATAAATGAGAGCTTATGTACACTGCAGACTCTCCGTTACACTTTCTCCTGTGTTACACAGTAGACTTCTAGACTGTAGTCGTCTTGTCGTCCTCCTTTAATATTTCGATTTATTTCATTTCCGGGTCAGTGTAATCATTCTCCTTACAAAGAGTTACATAAAAGGCTCCAATAAGAAAGCCATTTGTGTCGGAAACTCAGTGAGTCTGACCACCAAATCCCCACACAAATTATTACGCTCGCCTTACTCTTCATCTCTTCCTTCTTTGACTCCCCCATAAGGAGAAAGTAAATCTCGTAAACCCTACGTTCTCCTTCGTACAAGAAATATGGCAAATTGGGGGTAATTTGGAAGACAAAGATCCACTGAGGGTAGTTATTATCGCTACTTGGGTTAATTGTTCATTAATTTCCCCAAAAACTTCTGCAGAAGCCAGGCTTTAAGTTTCTCTGAAATAAAGATGCGAACTATGTAAATGCGAATGATTAAATACCTTACATAACATTTGAATTAAACTTGCTGAAATCAAAATTAAATAACTCAAGGCCTCAAGAAAGACTTGTTCAGTTGAATACTTTCACACTTTATTTCACATACAGAATATTATTACACTAAGTAAATTGTTTCATTAATTAATAATGACTGACTTCTCAACGTTTATTTTAACATGTACCAGTACACTTAGCCGACAATTCACAGACTGAATAAATATTTTGTGGATTACAATAAAATCTTTTATATTAAAGGTTCTCCTCATAATTCTCTAGTCTACTCAATCGCTGGTTGAAACCAAAGCTTTATGAATTTTATGTGTACGGTAATAATCTAATAATCTATTATTATATTAACAGCGATTTAAAAACCAGTATACTTGTTGTACACTATGTATTTCGTGTAAACTGGTGACTGGGTATATATATATCCCTAACATTACAACGCCTTAATTAATTCCCTTTTCGTGCTGTTCCGCTTACACACACTAAAGAGGTTACAAAATGACCAGGCATTCTTTTCAAACAGGCAATAAATGGGGTCGATCGAATACATTCATTTGTAAACTGTGCCCAGTAGCCATTACTTAACTGCTTTTTAATCCCGTTAAATATGTCAAAATATTATGTCTTCTGATTTAATCCGTGTTAATTACTTTCTAACATTGTAAGCAGTCATTATATCAGCAAATATCGTTAGTGCCGAACATTTCTTGGTTGCTACTTCTCAGGATTTGAAGAGGGACTTTCAGAGCTTAACGTGAGCTTATAAAGATACTTATATAGAGTATAAGGGGTGCATGTAGAGGTGCAGGTTATATTAATATATGCATAAAAAGAAAGTGAGTTAACTCTTGCACATTTTGTACTCATACGCACTTTCCCTCAACACTTATTTAACATCACAAAACACGCATTCTTCGAAAGTAATAATAGTAATGTTTGAATTACATTTAATTTCATGTGTATGTTGTAGTATAATATGTAGCATGTGTATTGTAATCATTATTAGTTTAGTATTCAACAATCTGTATGTATTGTTTGACTTGGGCTACGAGAAGGTAGTTGACTCCAAATATTTCCTTCCTTCGTCATAATAACAACATTCCGTTTGTTCTGGTTGTAATTGACCTCGTTCACGAAATCCCACCGATCACACTTTCACCGTTCTTTATGTATGCAGTGAAAGACTCGCTCGTGTCGTCCCTCGTTCTGATCGAGACGACGATAAAGGTCCATTAAAACTTTTGCTCTTTCCACTGTAAGATTTGACTTGGGCATTTATTGGGGTACCTTTCCCCGTTTTTCCTGGCCTGCTCCATTCATTTTACCATATACTTGTATTTTGTATTATGACTAAACACCACCAATAACACTAGTAATCATATTAAATGTTTACACGTACAACTACTCATATTGGTCTAATAGCACAATAGTTTGTGATAGCATTTAAAAACTCTCTGTCTTGCATGAGCATGTGAATCAAGCTTGATTCTCGTAGCAAATACTCGAAGAAACTTCCTTTATCCAATGTTGTAAAAAGTCTAATGTTTTGTTGGAAACTTTCATTCAGCCTCCTCCACACTCTACACACACAGTAGTGAATAACTTACTCTACACACTCATTTATTTACCCAAACACCTCATAATTCTTAACTTTACACATTATAAATATTTCTGTTTGCGTACCCAACGTACAGCAAACTTTACATTTACTTTACAACTAATGTTACATCGAAAAAGGTGAATATTATAAACTCAGCGTGATGACGATTGTGGGGACGTACTTATCTCAAGTCGCCGTGTGAAATTAAAGACGTTACGAAGAGTGAAAGGAGAGATGAGGAAATCACTAAAAACACGATGGAACACTTGTCGTAGTAGGAGTTACTTCTTAGCCAACTGCTTCCCGAGTCGATTGAGGCTTCTGCAACAAACACGAGGCAATGACAAATTAGTCTCGACTTGAGATTGCTTGTTACGTATACTTCATATATTGCATGGGATTGTTATATAGGGGAAAGAATAGAAAGAAGCACATGCAGTCACAGTCATAATATGTCCGTATATAAGCAATAAGTGTCCCGGAGAATTTTCGCCATTTACCTTTACATGAAAACTCATTTAGTGTGTAATGATCGCTTAACAAAACATGGATATCACCTTAATCTACAAATTATTCGTGAGCCGCCTAGCTCACTGCGGTTTCTCGTAATAATGGTGTTTGTTAAAGGGGGCTAACAACATAAGTAGAAGTGTGTCAGATTGGATATGTATTTTTGATTGTGACTCTTTAGGGTCTAAAACGGATATGGAGAAAGCTACGAGTGTATTCTCTCTCTTCACAAACACACACACGGTTTCTTAGTTTCACTGGACATCAGAAGGGCCATTAAATGGCCCTTCTGATGGCAAACAACAATTTTACGGTTTGTTTCGTCAGTGTCCATTTATTTATTTGGCATTTGGGTTGGTGGTGTGTGGTATCTCAGATTACTCTCAAGTATTATTACTTACACAACAACCACACTGTAGACAACTAAGGAAAAGGGAAAGGAGTGACAGGAATTGATTACCTTTATCCCTTGCATCATAAAGTACTTCTTAGGATAGTTACGCTAATCTATTCTAGGAATGTTCTTTTCTCTGTGTGTGTATCGTTAGTTGCGTGTTATTTTTTCGAGTACCTCGCTCCACTCTCTCAACCATAATACACTACAGACTAAATAGGGAACAGCGGATAAGGATCACAAAACGAAATTCGCTAATGCATCTTGTTAAGTGAGGTTGTCATGTAATGTGATCACGGGAGGATAAAAGTGCCAGCCCGGACATGAAATCCTGACTTGGTTGCTCCAAATCTAAGAAGGTGCTTATTAGTTCAACAATTAGACGAATTTAGTAATTCCCTTCCGGAATTTTCAAACGAACAAATGACTGTGAATGACTTAACTGCGGGGAGTCTTTGAAATAGGCCGAAGTATACATTATGTATATTGTGTGTCAAGAAATAAAAGAGGTGACATGCATGACGGACTCCTGAGCTACTGGTTGAGTGGGTGGGGAAAGTAACAAACCTCGTTTACCAGGTTTAACGCCAGGTCCTCTGCTTTCCAAGGGAGGTGGGTGCATGTAATCTCCCTGGCCCAGTGCACTTATTTCATTAGTCCGGTAGTAGATCTTTGCAATCATTGCCACACACTTAATCTTCAGTGTTCCTTCTTTGAAATGATGTGATTGGACCTGGAGAGAAATCAAAACTATTATGACATGAATAACCCATTAGTTTTGTACTCTTTTGTAGGATCAAAATATCTCGACAGTATTAGAGAGCTGCGAGATGAAAGTCCACAAGAAAGCAAAGAGCCGTAAGGCCTTCTCCAAATTAATTTCTCTCTCCTCCGTCCTCACACAGAGGTTCTTTTAACTAGCTGCGAGTGCGAGTATATGGCGTTTTAAGTATAATGATGAACGAGTATGTCTTGAAGAGCTATTTCCTTACCTTGAAATGTAATCCCAGAGTTGAAGTCTCATACCCTTCTTCATCTACGAGGATCGGATAAGTTCTCATCATATAATCCGGTACCTGAGGACCAAAAGAATAATTAGATCATTCACATATTGATCAACCGCTTTAGACTTGTGAGGATACGAGTCATACATCCAAATCATTGACTTCTCTTTTCGCTTAGACGAGCAATAATAATAATAATCATCATATGCAAAATTACGCTACTCTGAGGCTTGAGAGTTAAGGAAGGGAATTGCAAAGCTGCTGCTTTCATTTACAACTTCCCAGTCATCTTTGGGTTTCGCTGGAAGTAGGAGAGTAGTGAAATAATATTTGGTATGAAAGCACCCCAAGTAATCAGAGCGAGAGAAACGGGTTCGAAATTCAAAGAGGAATTTCTCTCTAAATCCGATGGAAGACTAATGAATAGGGATGGAGTTTTAGGACTCTCATGCATAATAATAATTCAAGAAGGTATATACAAGCACTGCTGTACTTTACTGTATGCCAATTATCTATATACACAGTATACAGTTCGTTCCTACATCCACCAAACTCTCCGTGTAATACAACAAATTACACGGGAAGTTGTATCCATTTGTCTGAATGTTCTAAGGGTGTCTCTCATCATCCAAAAGGTGAGGAATCAAAGGCAAAACAAGGACACACGCCACCATAGCTAAGCAGGATATTACTTCTATTCTCTCTCTGACAGGGTTTTACGTATATTCATTATTATTGCTACACACACACACAGTCTTATTCCGCGTTGTTTCTGCTCCAGCTTTCCAGTTTAGTAGTTTTGGTTTAACGATGAGATTTAACTGTTTGCTCTCCTCGTACTCTCCCATACATTTCCCTCTGTGAGTTTCCGATTAATATGAATAATGATTAAGGCAAGAGGTTTGAGTATTTACGTACCGGTTCTTGATTGATAAACCAGGCGAGAGATGCAGCAGGTCTGGAGCGAGAAGAAGTACAGTTCACCCTCACAATGTCTCCAGTATGGTACCTCTTCTTCTCTCCACGAATATCTGGTCCTTCTGAATCCGGCAAATCTGCAAAAACAAACTGAACATCACCACCAGAAGAAATGGGACTACTTAAAATCAACTATTTATGCTTAAATTGCAAACACACGCCTGTGTCTGTCTACACTATGATTAAGTTTGTTTCTCCAAACTCCAAACTAAGTCTGATTGCATTGTATATAAAGGCTATTGAATGGTAAGTATGTCATGAATGTAGCAGAGAATGGATTGGGTAAGTATTGATACGACTAGAAGTATAGTTTATGGGAACCTACATTGTGTCTGTTGGTGTGGTGTGTGAAAGTGTAAGTGTGCAATATTAGTATTGTATTTTAATGCCTATTCAAGTCCCAGGTGTGGATGGATCCGTTAAAATAAAATACATTTATTGATTCCGGTCTTAGTTGTTGTCCTGGATCAGAGTCAAATGAAATTGGGGAAATTGCTCGGATGTGGGTAGACAGGAGTGTTCGAACGCTAGGCGAGAAGCCCTACTGTCTTTTTCGGGGAAGAAAGATAGTTTTGAAGAAACAGATGAGGTCACACAAGAAAGGAAAGACCTTACAGCAGTCAAAGGGTCTCGTGGGGCCTGACGTGACTTGCATCACAAAACAAATACCAACTCTCTAATATCTCTTCCTCCTCGTCTCTCCTGAATAAAATACTAACAAGTCACATTATGTTTTACACTCCAGATACGATTCCACACACGCTGGAAATTCACACTTTCTTTCTGTGTATCTGTACACACGCTTTAGATATTCTTAACCCTGACCAGCAGCTCTCCCAACCAATTCAGGCCAAACGATATCGCCATATTCATTCTCTTATCCATTCAGGATTCCAATATTTCCAAAATGTCCATTTAAACATGGAACAAGATGAATATTCTCAATCAAATTGAACTGCTGCATCCCATTCACTTCTTGAGAACCCACATGCAAATATTATTTTTTATGCATTTTCAAACAACATAAAAATGAAGGGCTAAAGTTGAAATCTAAACAACATGTTTTCTGACTCGGGAGACTCGCGAGGACAAGTATTATGAATACAAAATCAAACTTTGAACGGCAGAAACATGTGTGTGTTTTCTGTATTTGTTGGTTCATTTTCTTTTATATTATTCTCCAAATAAATCGACTTTTTAATCGATTTCTGTTGAACTAGGTCAATCACCAGGAGAAGTGTACAAGTACGATTTCTTCTAACTTCTAAAAGACAGTTTAACTCTTCCAATGGGAAAGCCTGTAAGAACTAGAAGCTAAGAAAGAGTTTATACGGAAGCAGGAATTGAGACGAAGATAAGGTCCTAGAAATCTCAAAGGACATTCGAATGCTTCTTGTGACTGCATCACTCCAATTCGATTCGTTTCTTTTTGTTTCAACATGACCCGCAAGTATTTATTTCCGGACTGCTTTCTCTTTGCTTTTGAAGTTTCAATTATGTTTCCCAACTAACTATCTAAACTCCAGGAGGAATGCACGAGCGGATCTTCAATGAACCTCAAGTTACTTACTTTCTGTATGACACAAAGTAGTACAGCTCACTCAGTTACAGGCATTTTATTTCAATTTTTTACGTAAAACGAAGTAAGTTGTGAGTTAGAGTGTGTACTCATTTTGTAGAAAAATAACCCCTCCTGTCCTCCAAAGGAATAACCTATGAATTGCCTTGGGTCGAACGGAAGTACATCGTTTCCTGAAGAAAGTCAGTGTGCACACAAGAACAAAAAAAGATATAAGAAGATGCGGAATGGATGCACCGAGAACTTCCTCGAGATTCGTGCCTCCACTCCTCCATACAAAGACATCAGTTCTGGTCAAAGTAATAAAACAAGAGAGAAAATTTGCCATAAACCTCGGAATGGAACTCCAGACACGTTTCTCTCCACAAGACACACACATACAATTCCCACGACACGAAATACCTCCAGTTTTCGAAATATCTTTCATATTATATTTCTAAGATCTGAGACTCTAAGTAAGACTCTCCGCACGCACTTCTGCTTTTGTCAAAGGGGAAACAAAGAATTCCACTTTCACGTGCAATGTCTTGCAATCGTAATCGTAACATTTCTTTGGAGAAATTATGACACGAGAGAAAGAGAGAGAGATTGCAAAGGCAACGGCTACTACACTGCACACTGAGACCAGAGAGACGACGACCGGTCAGTCTTGACATGACAAAACCAGGAGAGTAGTTTTTGTTTTGTCATCATCCATTCTACTTGGTTCGTACTTTGTTTTATCAATTTCCCTTTAAGTTAGTCTGGAGGTAACAGGTATCTTTCCCTTTGAACTTTCTCCTGACATGAATAACAAATGTGTCTTTGTCATTTGAAATGACAGACAAACAGGAAGGTTGTCGTCAGTCGTAACGATGTGCAATAATAACACAGAGGAACTGGAGTATAACTGGGAGTTCCCCAGGAAGTTGCTCGAATTATTCGCCTTGTACAGTGAGTGTAGATGATAGACGAATGAAATCTGCACGTAATTTGTATTCACCACATTCCTTCTATGCAAGTCCACAATGAATTGTGTAGACAGAAAGTGTAGGAAATTACTGCCGACTTGGGAAGACCGAATAAGAAGATA
>JAQGBV010001895.1:0-13432 GCA_034698685.1 Isotomurus pseudopalustris
GACTAGATAGACCGAGAAGGTAGTATGGAATTCCCATTTGATTAGTGCGTTGCTAGGAATTTACACCATCGCGTTAATGTGCACTATGATATAGCAATATCCTGTAATTAGTACTTCATGCGACTTTTAAAGGGGCGGTATATCTTCTTTCCGGATTTAATTGTAGTGTGGAGAAACGCTTGTCACGTCCTCAGTGCGAAGTTAGACCATGCATGATGAAAGCACTAAACATTGAAAATTACCTGTCAAACCAGGCTAGTGAGATTTTACAAATAAAGGTGCAAAATGAAGTACTTCCAGCTACTTAACGAGCATGAACTCGGTTAAAACACGTAAGGATCCCGGTCTTGATTTTCAGTCTGTTTCTTAGTCCACAAACAAATTGCTATCTGCCTGTTAAGCCGTTGCTACTCCAAACAAATTCGGATTTTACTTTTCTAAGATTGAAATTTATCTATTGCATCAAGTTCCCCGATAGGAAATTCTTTAAAAGCCATCAATCATGTTGAGCTTTTTTCATATTCGAGACACTTTTCTCATGGTATTTTTCTCAGCAGTATCTTCACGGTCGGTCACAGACAAGCTGTTCTCGTCTTGTTCCACAGATATAATCTTAACCCCGAACACGCTACCATCCTTTTCCTCTCCTTTTTTGGAAATTAAAGCCAATATCACCAGTTACGTAATTGCAACTAACACTTTTCTTCTTTAGTAACGATTACTAAAATTTGAGAACGACACTATTTGTATAATAATGTATGATATTAGAAATAAGAATTTAAATTCTTACTCTTCTGCCGTATCTTGAAGTAGTTTTTGTTGTGCAATATGTCAAGACTTCCATACATTTTAAATATTCACGGAATTCCTTTTTTCACACCTTGCATGCATATAAATACTTAAAAGGCTTACTCAATCATACGCAAGCTTGTATCCAATTATAAATGCTTTTATCATGCTGATGTTGATCATCAGAGAGTGTGACAACTTGTGTTGTGTAGAAGTCATTTGATTTTCGTTATATAACAAAACAACTGTGTGTATTTCTGCCAAAATATTGAATCTCAAAATGTTATTACATATTTTCAACATGTCAAACTATAACATTACTCCTTCACAGTTCCCAAAGCAAAGTTGAAAGGAGATTGAGTTTACTGCTCGCAATCTAGGGCTTTTCGTAGATTATGTGTACATCATAATCTAAGGAATTACTAAAAGGCATATACACCTACTGCTGCATCAAAATTTAAGGTCACCCTTATCTCCCCTTTTCCTATTGGTTCTTTCTACCTTCTTCGTTTTTAAACGCTTCCTTTTTAGAAGCTAGGCAAGAATATTTTCCACTCTTGGAACCACGCTTATCCAAAACAATACTGTACTGTTATGGATTTGATTGACTAATCATTAAATTTGTATTCGAGTATATTTGGAGGTTTTTATTCAAAGAAGAAGGTAGCCGTAAAATTGATGCAGAATGTCAACTTGACAACTTGAGCTTCAACTTTGTGGTATCTTACATTTAAAAAATTTCCCTAATTTGTGCAGCGCAGTTTGAATGAGGAAACAGCAAAATTTATTACTTAAGACTTTGCTTAAATTAAAGGAAATATTTCCTTCTAAAGGATTAACACATCACAGCTTGAATAAGGGAAATATCCTTGTTTACATCATATTTTACCCATATGTAGTGTTTTTTTCCTAAAATATGCTGTAATGCAGGAAGAACATTACCCATCAACAGGAAAATGGACGGAACTAAAAATCCCACACAATAGGTGGCGACCTCGTGCATATCATTTAAAACACAATTTAACAAGATGAAAAACATCCAGGATGAAATGTCACAGAACACAAAGTAGCTTAAATAAAATAAAGAATTGGGAAAGGCAAAATATGAGCCCCGTTGCGCAGTAAGGAAGCCTGCTCTCATTTCCTTGTTCAAAATTCGGTAATAATTAGTTAGTTAGCGAGCTAGTATCGTTTCATGTGTCTTCCTGATTTCCCTGTTTAAATTCTGGCCACACGTGTGAATGTTATTTTTGTGTCCAGGAAGTAAAATATTTTCCTGCCATTGTTTGTGACAACTCCTGTTTCCTTAAGAATCTTAACGTGAATATACGGATTATTCTTTCTCTTAGTTCTTTGCCAATCGCACATTATTGCCATTACTCGTCAGGTGCAGAACAAAATGTCTTTTTGTTTCCAAAAAACGCATTAATCTTATTGACCTTGAAACGCTACAAGTAAACGTGTCACAATAACTGTATTAATAATTCAATTAATAAAAATTTAAAACGAAATTCAGTCGATACTAAAGATCACCTTATTTGAGTAACCAAAGGTTAATAAGAAACATTCGAAAGAATGATTCCAATAGATTTCTTTGTCCCATTTGCACACTTGACTAGTTGCACACTCCACACCATCAACTACGCTCAGCATGACTTTCAGGTTTCTCCTCCATTTCCAAGTTTCCTATCTTTCTACAAGTTCACTTCTTTATTTTCTGACGATGTCGAGGGAAGGAGAGGTGCGCAACACATACACCATTCATATAATTTCTTCCCGGGTGAAAGACCGAAATTCAAAACTAACTCTCGAAGAAGACGGCCTGAAAATGCTTATGATTACAACCTCGTCTTCAAAATGAAGTGGACTTGTTTGATTCAATTGTATTTGTTTCCACCCTGGGATCGGAGGAAGGAACCACCAATGCTGAAATTGTGGGGTTTGGAAGTCCCTCGAGAGTGTAGGGACTTCGGTGTACGTCCATTGCCACCTTTTTTCTGCTACTACTACAAATTTGGCTACATTCGCAGTCGTATTTGCAATCAAGGAGATAATGAGGAAGTTGTGGTTACATCCAGGGAAGCTTACAGGTTTCTAGTGACTGAAGATCTTGTTGGGGAGCACAAGTCCTGGGCCTACTGGTACGTTGCTATGAGGAAGAGGGTTCAAAATTATCCTGTGAGCTATTTTTTCCACAGTTATTCAAAATATATCCAGAGTCTACATAGTGTGCAAGTACTGCTTGTACCACAAACCACTAAAGGAAGCAATATCATTTTTTGAAGCCACTGATCGCGAGTGGATTCGACAGAAAGTGGAATCTGACTTTCAATTCCGCAGCAGTAGGCCTGTTAGGATGGACTTGTTGGATATGCAAAATCAGGGAACTTGGGGCTTGAAGGGATACTTTGATGAGTCCAATGATGAAGTTATAAAAGCCCTTTTCCATAATATTACAGAAAAACACCCCACAGATTTGTGGAAATGAAGAGCATCTAGGCAGAATCATTATTCAAACTCACGCAACACAGATTCTGAAATGAACGAAGATATGTGCGAGAGGGGATTCGTGGCAAGCATACATTCCACAGGAACGTTTCGGAGTAGGAGGTCAGATTATTCGAAAGTATTTTTGCAGCAAGGTGGAATGAACGAACCTGTGAATGGGAATACGGCGCTGGTGGTGGAACAGAGAAGTATCACTTTCATGACTGGCTCGGAAGAAAGTGTGGAAAATATTTCTTTCGCGGGACAATAGCGAAACAGACGAGTTTTCAATACATCTCACGAAAAATCTAGCTGGTGCAGACAAATCTTTGTTTTTATTATTCGTTGTCACCCTCAGTCTCCACATTGTGCTCCTGGAGCAAGGAAAGCGTAACTGCACTAAAGAAGCTCTCAAAGTGCAATAATATTGCATATTTTGGTGAAAAGGACTTCTTACGCTACACCCTAATCCCGGCAATCCGTCAAATCCAACCTAAAGCTGACTTTCATGTAGCCTCCTAAGTTATATTGGAAACACCAATTCGGCTGTATTTTATGAACATTCCCTCACCCTCATTGTTTCTGAGAGTTTGTTACTTGATGATGTCTTACGTCACATGATGAATTCGTGGAGCTAAGTAGGCCGATCAGGTTGAAACTGCCTCTGAAGATGAACCCTATCGGCATTGAAGAACAACTTCAGAATTTGGAAAAACGGCAGGCACAGATGAGGAGTTCCATGAAGGCAGCTCAACAAGTTGAGTTCGGGCATACGTTTACACCAATGAGATTTTGGGGGAACATTCGTTCACTATTTGCAGCAATGCTTTCGCTGTTGGTAATTTCGATCATTGCATTTCTTGAAGAAACAATACTCTGTTTGCGAAAGAAATGGACAGACGCCCTGTTTCACCTTGTGTCGTTTGAACGAAACATAGCTGTGGCTCATTCTGTGAGTCGTTCAGTTGTTCGTTGGATTATTTTGAAATGGATTATATTTTGGTGCTCTAAGATTCAAAAGGCCTCGTTATATTATGGACGGGTTTGCTAAGTTTTCAAAGGATTGTTTTACCCCCAGCCGATGAATACGTGAAATTTTGTGAAATTGGGTGTAATCCCTCTGTATTTGAAGAGGAGTTCTGGCCATTAGAAAATAGTGGCTTGTGTTATTAAATGGATGGTAATTAAATATTTTGTGGAAGGGTCGCTTAAGGATTATAAGTGTTAGTCCTTATGATGTCACTGCTTATCAATTTTGCAGGCCTTTTTTCAGTTTGAATGAAAATTTTATCCAAGCTTTATTTAGATTGTTAACAAATTTCTGTTACACATAGCGGAGTTTCAAATTTTTGGGTTATTTCCTGATCTCAGCACAATCACTGCTATAACAAATTAGAGGAATCACTCAAGGTTCTATTCCCAAGCTTGTAAAGTTTTGGAATTTTGATTTCTGAACGTTTGATTTTGATTAGTGGATAATGAAAAAGCATTGTAAAATAAGCATAAAATAGCATAATCACCATGTGTTTGGCTACTGTTAGGTACTGTGATTTATGAGTTTAATTTAATCCAAAATGCTGTACAAATCTTTAAATTGTGGGAAAGTCAAAGATTGGCAAGAAAATTATGGTTGAAAGCTAAAATGATAAAAATTGAAGATTTAATGTTTGCGAACACATCCAAGCCAACCATTTAGAAATTTGATAATCCACTATGTGTAACAGAAATGTGTTGAATCTACAAATATGCTTGGATAAAATTTATTCCAGACAGGCGTACCGCTTGTTTTAAAATGCACTGAATCTCGGATTCTCTGACCTCCTCTTCAGAAATCCAAATCGACACACGCATGAAGTACTCCCACAAACGAATCGACCAGAAAACGGAGTTTCTTCACTTTTATTCTACCCTCCATCTGCACAACAGCCATAATGACAATGGCTATTAGGTCCAAAATGTATGTATTGCAGATATATTTACGCGTGGAAATTTAGAAAGGTAAATTTGAGAACAATGTGGTTGAAGTTGATGTTTTGATGTACAGAAGTTAGGAAAGGAATGCTATTTCAAATGAAACGAATATAACGGTCTCCAACTACCACCCTATTCCGAAGGAGTTTTATAGAGGATTATGTATTTATTCAAAATATATTTCGTATTTTATTACTATTTTTTGAAAGCGACCGAAGAGTGTACGGTTTTAAAGACCTCTTTGACAAAACTTCTGTTGCATGCAAAGGCAAGTGTATGTTTAATGCATTAATACAGCACAAAACACATCATGATACAAAGACTGATAAAATTAAATTTCTTTCAGTGTTTAAGATACTCGTTTCATTTTAAACTCACAAGTAGACTGTATAAAGTGCCCGAGGTGTTGAAATTCAGATTTTAACGGATAAATTAGCAGCTACTAAATTGAAGGATGCTCCACTTTGATCTGAACCAACTTAATAGCAAACTTTTCTGTTTCAAGTGCAATGCTTAAATCAACAGGAGTCAGTTTAGACCAATATTGCTGAAAATTAGAGAGGCAGGCAGATTTACAGGAATACTTTCTATTGCTAAACAATTTCAAGATAGATTCAAAAAATCGTTTGTTACGAAGCATCTTAAAGTACGTTATGCATTTTGTGAATAGAAATCCTTTCATTTCCCACAAACAAACTGTGGAAGCAAGAAGCAAAAATGAAGCCAACATTATGAATACGGTGTGAACGTTTCCTGTTATAGAAACTCCTTTTGCTTCTCGATAAAATTTTGCTGCTTCGTTCAAATTTGTTGCAGCATAATTATTGGCTGCATTTTTGGCAAGATGGCAAAATTTTAAAATGATTCCCGATTCGACCATAGAGCTTAACCTTACGTAGAAACTTTCACTGTTTAAATTATCCACTTCCCAACCTACTTTACCCGTTGCCAACGATTCCTTGCCGATGTATAACTTTTCCTTGACCAGTTCTGGATTTTCCATGCTAACCTCTTGAAACATCATCTCTAGTTCCTCAGTCCATCCATAATAAGCAGAATTATTACAATTCTTAATTCTTCGCTTTGCCTCATCGAAATCATACTCTTCTGCTAAAATTTTTCGTTCTTCGTAGAGAGTGAGAAAAGCTGGCTTATAGTCTACACCCCAGCTGCGCCTACCGTCCATAATTAAGCTAAATTCAGATTCCGTACCGAAACTGGGTCTATAACCTGGAGCTTTAATGATGACCATTTTTGATGTAAAAGTAAACCCTTCGTCTGTTAGTTGTGAAAGGTTTTCGTAAGGAATTGGAATATATGGAGATACAAGCTTTGTGATATTTTCTCCTTTGTACGCGTTGGTAATAACAACAGCCATCAAAATCCATGTTCCAATAAGCCAATAAAGAGATGGGATTCTTTTTGGATTAACCATGGCAACTTGTCCTTGATCAAATACGATTATTACTCCTCTAAATATTCCATCACCTATGTTTCCTCTCACAATAAAGTTCATAATTGCTGCTGCAATGGAAAATACGGCGAACAAACATATCCAAGTTGGAGTATCAAATGCAGAGAAGTACACACTAAAGTCGGTTACTGATAAAGATGGCCTTCCACAGCTGACAAACTTGAATTCTTCCGACTTAGTGATCAACGATAACTGACCGTTTGTTTCCCTTGCTTGGAAACTAATATGTGGGTATCCATGGACGTAAGCTCCCTTAGTATAAACGAACGATACGTTGGTAAATAGTATTTTTACCAAAATTCCATCAATCATCCAGTCAATGGCATTACGCTCCAAGCGAAACATAGATGGTGCTAGAATAGCTAATCTGTGGTTGCGTAGATTTACCCCAGCTTCAGCTGCAAATTTACGTTGATTGCTTTCTTCAAAAGTTGTTAGTATGACTTTTTGGGGCGGAAAGTCTTGAGCTACCGTCGAGATATCTTTTACGGTAAATTTAAATTCAGATTTGATTTCGAATAGCCGAGAATGTTTAAGTTGATAGCTGTTGAACCCTTTGACTGCATAATATTTTTCGATTGAGACAATCTGCGGAAACGAGCCTTTGGTTACCCCCACAATATGTGAAGAACGTGGAACAAATATACCATGGGACATATGCCTACTAGTCCTGGTACGATTCTGCCGTAGCATTAACTGGAGCTCCTCAGACACGTGACTAAATACGTGAAACCACACTAAAGGCACTGTAATTTTCACCCGTGGAAATTGCAGTGTGTAATTTTCCCCATGCAAGAACGTAGTTCCAAGCGTGAAAGGTAAATTTTCTCCTACGTTTTTTCTTCCTGGATACAAAAGTTCATTATTATTTTTAAAAAACGTAGAGGAGAATTCATGTGGTGCGTACAACATCACGTTAATTGAGCAAATCCACTTTGTTTGAAGTGACAGAAAGCTTTGGTCAACGGCATCTTTCCATGTTGTTTCATTAAGATTTCTCTTCAAAGCCCAAACTAGTACAGACTCCTCTACGTTGTCATTTCGAGTTAAGTAATCCTTATAGTTTGAGATCGTCACTCGCTTTTGCAAAACAGGGACTTCTATGCCTTCCATGTCCACAGCTGGAAAATTGTAAATTGACACTAAACAAAGTGGAGACAAGTTAATTAAATCTCCAATGTTGGAAATCCCAGTGGGGTAGTCGTCGGATTCAAGTAGGTTGTGAGTGAAAGTAAAATTAAACCTTTTGCTGCTGCTAATTGTAAGATTTACAAATAGTAAGAGTGACAATGAAAATAATAATAAGATTTCAATGTTTGGGGGCAGCATTTTAATCAACGCTTCATACTCTGGCAAATGGCAGCTAAAACTTATTCTGCATTTCTATAATAGGTATTTGTCTCAACAGCTGTTGAAAATCGATCGCAGAGTAAACTACATCACGTTTGTGCTACAAAATGTTTCAGAAACTATTGAAGAGTTGAGGGAAATTCACTACCTGTGAAATCTATTCTTGTATTTCGAACTAAACTTTTATTTGGGATAAATGTGTATGTCGAATTGCCCAGATGACTTTGCTTAATTGGAGAACTATTTGAACTCCAATTCAAATGACTCCATTAACAAACTATGTGTCAGCTACAGATCCAGCATCTACTGTCGTAGCACTAGTTATTATTTTAAAAGTATTTACAGATGCTTTTGAATTTGACTGATGATTCGAAGATATTTTTATGGTCAAGTTAAAATCACAATATTGAATGCTTTTATCAGTTTCGGATTTAGAATTTTTTTACGAAACATTTCGTCACATGTTCAAAATATTTTTTGCCGCATTGCAACATTAACACCTTCACTGGTTTTATAGCAGTGTGCATCTATGAGCATACTGCAAACTAACAGATCAATTGCCTGGCAGCCTTTAACCCTTGCAAATTAATCGAAAAAACAATCGATGAATAAGAAAGGCTTTAGGCAATCACTGATTTAAATTTTTTGTGTCGGGTATATTTGTGTTTGTGCAGTGACATGTTTCTGATCGATATGGATGAATAAGAAAGGCTTTAGGCAATCACTGATTTAAATTTTTTTGTGTCGGGTATATTTGTGTTTGTGCAGTGACATGTTTCTGATCGATATGAAACACTAGTACGTACACGCCTTGGAGAAGTACAGAGACGAGTTTCCACACAAACATCTGCTACAATCATTATTTCGGCTTCCAAATATACAAGCGGGTTAACTTTAGGCTTAGGCATTAGAACAATCCAGTAATTTAATGAGACCGCAACCAGTATCTTATAAGCCAAAGAGGTTTGAATTATTCAAGGGTGTTTTTGAATGCTTGAAAGCATTGAAGGTAAGTAATGTCGTGACTTTAACATGAAGTTTTCTTTTTTCGTTTGGCAAATAGTGACTCATTCGAAATGGTAAGCTTGTATTTCATTATTTCGTATGCATAAAAGATTATTCTCCACAAAGATAACGCCCAAGAAGACAATTTAAATAAGTGTTTGACTGGTGATTTTAGAGAGAGGAATTTTGGCCAGAGAGCCACTGGAATATTATTCCAAACCAAATTGATTGAACTGGCAGGTAATTACATCAAAGGGTGTTTAATTTTAGGTATAATGAAAGTGTATGAGGTGAGTTGCCGATATGCGACTTTTGTCAAGAACCTACAGCAATTTTTAAAGTGGAACCTGACGGTAAGCAGTCTGTGTGGCCCAGACAATTCTTGAAGTCAAGGATTTTAAATTCCTTATGTTTGTACACAGTAATTATTTAACTAAATTTTAATTGATAGCAGACATAATTAAACTTGACAATGAATTTCAAATGGCAATCAGAGTAGTATTTAATGTCTGCTCATCAGAAACGCAAAATTCAGCTGTCAGACCCTCCTGAACCTCAACTAACTGGGTTTTGTAACTTATGCAAGTAAGTGTAAACTCTAAATGAAATTTTATAACAAATCATTGGTATTCGTATTCAAAATGAACAAAGGGTCCAAGGGTTTCACAAGTTTGGTCCTAAAAATCTCGACTTATCAATCAAAATTATATAGAAAATTCTTCATGTTGAGACTGAAGCGATTGCTACTTGTGAGTTTGAGATAACTTTTTTATTATATTTTAGAACGTAAAATACCATCGCGTTTTCTAATCCACTGCAATTCTTGGTGGCCTTAGGTTTATTTAGCAGTGAAACGAAGTGAACCATTCTTTAGTGAACAATATTGACGGATATAGAGTTATTGATGCTTACATTAAGCTTCAATAGCCCAGTGGTCAAGCAATTCAAGCAAATATTTCGTAGTAACCATGAGATTTGGTAAAGTTTTAAGTGGTGATCATTTCTCTAACATTGATAGGTGATTAGCCATTTAACTGAATCTGGAATAATGTTGATGCTGAATTCACTAGCTAACAATTGCTAACACCATTTAGTAACCATAACAAAATACCACTTCTGTCCCTGCCAGTAATCGCGTGATGTTTTGCATATCGTAGCTAGGCAAATGTATTAATTAATAATATGATGCCTTTTCAAGGCATAGGCACTCACTCGTACGTATGATTCAAATCGCATTCTTGGTCTTAACTTCATGGTGAGTTTAGTCATGATGAAAAGTACTGTGAGAATTAAAAGTAATGTAGACATTGGACAATTCCTGTCCTTCTCTTTAAATCAACCGTCGATTATTTATGTACGTGTCCCCTCAAGCAGCTTTTTTAAAGCTTAGCTACAAAACTATGGTTGCTGTTGGTAATTCAAACAACTAGTTTTATACTCTTATTTAAAACAGCCCAAGGAATCAATTGCAGCTTTTCGTTTCGTTTTTCTGCGAGCACCAGAGGAACAACCTTCCCACGCCAAGAAAATTCTCGAGTCCAGGTAATTAAAATTTGGCTGGTAGGATTGGAGAAATCTTCACAGGCTTAAAACTAATTTTACAGCATTCACTGTTGAAATGATGGCTCACCTAATTCTCAAGCTTGCTATTCAACTTCACTTTTTAAGTCTTTGTCTGTGCGCAATCATTAAGCTAAACACGCACCAGTATTGCGGAATTTTCATTAAGGATCGCCTGAATATACCAAGTGACTATGAAGACATCCACCAGGCTATTTTTACATCTTTGTTGCTTGAATCTGACTCTCTTCAGAGTTTTGTAATTGAAACAGAACAATCTTATTATAAGATTATACCAGAAGTTTTTCGTTCAATGCGATATGACTGCTACGTTCATGTTCACATAAATTTTGGGAAAAATCTATTTTCCACAATATCAATCAGAGAAGACACCCCAACAGATAAATTGTACAGAAAAGGAACATTCATCATTGTTGTTATCAGGAATCCAAAAAACATGTACACTAACGGAGATTGGTACGATCGGTTGCCTAAAGAACAAAAAATATTTATTGCATGGATTCATTACAAACAACAAACTCCATCAATACTTTCATCCAAACTGTTCTACTTTTGCACATTTTGCGATTTTCCTCTGAGGATTTTTCCGGAGTACACAAATATCTTGGCGATACAGTTGACCGATTTTGAACAAAACTGGCGCCATGCAACTCACCATTGGGGATACGACGACGATGATATTGAAATGGTAAAGGACCCGCTGTCAATTTGCGTTCATAAAGGGATATCAAAGCTGTATCCACTGAAATTCGAATGTCACCATAAGCAAACCTTCTATCAAACCATCGTTCTTTTCACGGGGCTGAACATAAGTTTATTGGCTGAAAAAAGACCAAATTCCGATCCATCAATGAATTTTTATGTTTACATTAACCCTTATTCAAAAAGTATACATTTGTCTCCGGCATTGGAAAAATACGAACTCAGTAGAATTGTATACTGTGTTCGCAGAAGCAAAAGCGTTGGGGTGCAAACCGACACATGGGTAAAAAATATTTCACTAGATATTTGGATCCTGATAATCATAAGCTTGCTGCTTACTGCAATCGCCAATACTGCACGAGATATCGTGACAAAGAGAAAAACGAAAGGACTAATTAAAAGTTTATTGAAATATTCGGCCAATGTACTTAAAATTTTATACAGACAGGGTCGAAAGCACAATATTTTAATTCTAGCTCTCGTAGAGTTAATGTTTGTAATTATACTGGCAGCGTATGAAAACTATCTAACTGTGTCATTGATGTTCCCAGCTGAAGAATTACCAATGCACAATACAAAAGAGCTTTTTGACAAGAATTACACATTTGTTGTTCTAAGTCAAACAGACCGAGAGTTAGTCTGGCTGAATAAGAAATATAACACTTCGAATCAAAAGCGTGTGATAGCATTCCCTAAGTATAGCCTTCATGAAATAACAATAATAAGAAAATACATATCTTCTAACACGGTTGATGCAAGGTACGCCTTTGTCGATTTCCATGAGAACCAATTTAACATAATTGACCGTGCTAAACTGTTAGTTGGACACAAACAGGTCTGCTATAAATTGTACCCCCCTGAACAGGCTTTTGGTCCTACTCCATCTTTTTATGTTTTTAAATCTGCAATTGCTTCGAAACTATACGAAGCATTACAAAGAGTAATAGCGAATGGATTTGATGACATTTTTGCAAGGATTTCACGTCATAAACGTACTTTTAGACTAAATTTAGGAGCTAGGCACTTCGCAAACTACAAACAACTGAGACGCACTGCCAATAAAGGAAAGATGAAAACTATTATCTATGAAAAAATGATAACGTTTGAAAGCTACTCCATTTTTCTGTATTTTTTAGTTGCCGTAAGTATTGCATCATTTGTTATCCTATGTATGAAGCGTGTGTACTCCGGTGTGAAAATATCTATTGTAATTAAGTTTAAGTAGTCAAATATATTTAAGAACGCAGCTTTTCCCAAACAACTTTGGGAATCGTGGTTTAAAATTTATCTGAATATGTGTCGTATTGTTGTATACATAAGCCAATTCGTTCGACTCGCTTTAAAATTTGTTTTCATTTCCATTTTTCCATCTCCGGGGCAAATGTGCTCATTTTTAGAGCATCCCAAAACACTGCGGTTAGTGCAATAACACTCGTGTTTAGAATATAAAATAACTTCAAAGGTATAAGTGTTGAAGTACTTAAATAATTCCTAAGACCTTGTTTATGTCCCTTTACATTATAAAATATAGTACTTGTGTAAATAACAATTCACCTTGCTTATTTAAATTTTAAAAAATTGAAAGCAGATTTTCAGAAGATCATCGTACCTCGTCGCATTCCTCTGGCTGCTCTGATGTGAGCATCCGCTTGTTTTATTGGTTAATTACGTGAAGAACTCCTTCTAGGTATGCAAAGCGAACTGAAAGTTTAGTTTCACGTGAATTAGATAATATGAGCTCACAACTACACATACACTTCTTGTCTGGTCGTGTTGGGGACTTTTCGACATTGTGTCAAATTATTTCGACATTTGTCCAATATTTTGCAAATTGCCTAAAATTGTAACTAAATCAAAATTCATTATGAAAAATTGTAATAAAGCAAGAAAGTTAGGTCGGCATGTCAAGTTTTTTCGAAAAATTGCATGCAGTCAACTTAAGTTGATTTAAGTTAACTAGGGTCATTTAAAGCGTACTTTTGTCACTCCCAGTGGCTTAACGCGATGGTGCAAATTCTTAGCAACGCTTTGAATTCCATTCTTATCCTTTTTGAATCCCATACTTATCCTATA
>JAQGBV010001896.1:0-13429 GCA_034698685.1 Isotomurus pseudopalustris
GGGACACAGACCGCATTTATTTCTCTTCGAACCTCTCGAATTGCTGAAGGCAGACTACTTTAGTTTGTGCCACAAGGGGTTTATCACGTAGGCCGTGATCCATGTGTGTGATTGTGTTGACGTTAAATGTGATGCTTTTTTTTAATGTGAAAGAATCTTCTTGGACAGTTTTCCTTGAGAATGGCCGTGGTATTTGAGTACCTCTTGTGAACCTCTCAAAGAGTTATTTGGTGCAGCCTCGCATGTAATATGTTCCTGTGTCCCAAACCTCTTACCGACGTCCCATAGCATCTCGTCTTGCTCGTGTATTCACACCTGAGTCTGCTGGCTTGTAGGTAGTTGGTGAAACGGGTAGGGAAAAGAGGGAGGTGAGCTAACAAGTCAAGTAGAACTCTCAGTTCTCTCCGGTACCCGTGAGTCAAGCTTCTCTCCCGGAGAAAGTCTTTCTATCCAAAAGGGTTGGTTCAAGTCGAAGGGTGCTCTCCGTCCTTCTGAAGACTTTGAATTATGACTCTGTGGGTTCCTCGCCACATCCATATTATTCAGTGATTGCGACTGTTGTACCTGTTCGAGCAACTTTTGACATTAGTTACTTGAGGACAACGAAGGTAATTTAGGACAAGTCGTATTCACTCTGTAAGTCTCACGCTTTATAAAGCAAAAGTCTCCTCCGTCTGTGTGCATAGACTCCTTCTCACCCGGAGAAAGGGAAGAATGACGATGATAAATGTTGAAGATGGATTAAATTCTTCTTGTGTTGAACTACTTTTTGTCTGAGATGAGAAGTCAAATGGAGAAAGGTACCAAATCGTGTTATGGTAATCTTGATACTTCTGACTTTGAATTCGAGTCTGGAGGCTACGGATAATACTACTAATGGTCCATGGATGCATAAAGACTATGATTCATATCTCAAGACAGATAAATACCACACCTTGTACTCTCCACAATTCCAACATAGTCTCTTCTCACACTTCCGAGATAGAAAGTGTCTACTACTCTAGTCTAAAATATCTAGAAAAGGTTGTCTTGTGTGTGTGTGTGTTCGTGAAAGTGTTTTCCTGTCTTCCCATCATCAATGCAACTCCAACAATTCTGGATCATTATCTTTGTGATTCACCATCTCACTAGAGAATTTTAATGATATCTTTTTAGCATTCAGACTTTCCCTCTGCGTCGATTCATCACAGTAATAATAATAATAATAATCTCGCTTATCTCGGAGTAAAATAAAATCTCTTGTGCTGAGGCAGTTCTCTCTACAAAGCCTGAATGAAACGATACACTACAGTAGAAATGACGTAAGAAATGCAATTCTTCGTCTACTACTCTGAACTACTGATACTCCTTTAGTTGTAGTTCTTGAAAAGCAAGTGTGGTCTTCCGTCGTAGAGTGATGCACGGGTCCCTAAGTGGACGTGTAATTCATATTAATTTCTCGGTGAACATACGCTCCGTGCATTCTAATATGCGAGTCTCATCTGAGTGTAGAAAGTAATAAGGTGAAAGAGAGGCGATGAACGGATTGAACAAAGCTGGCCAAGTCTATGAAGAAGTGACACACGAGTGTGACTCTGCCTAATAATATGTCCTTATGAAGAAACTAGACGTAGATGATCATCATTCAATTTTTCACTTCTTTCCTTCATCCAGCAACCCTGAAACTTAACTGGTGGAAAAACACACTCTCAGTCCACACTGACATCTGAGCTGAGACACAGTGGTGGTCTTGTGTGTGCGTGTCTGAAAGGGTTGTCATCAGTGCAAGATCACTTTCACACATCCATCTGCATCTCCAGTTGGCACAGAGGAAAAAAGCTTTTGTTAATTCCCTCTGTGTCATTCTGGAATCGGTCTGTCACTCAAAGATGAACTGGAAGAGTTCAAGTCCACGTAGGAATAATAAATTAACTCTTTTCGCTATTGTGATGACAGAAGTTTAAGAACTAATAAGATTAAGGATTCTGTGTGTGTTGCTAATCATCATATCTGAAGGAGATCTTAAATATTCAGCTATTTTGGCTCTGAAGAGAATTTCAATGAAAGGTGGAGAGGAATTTCATCAACATGAAAGCAACATGGGAAGTGTGAAAGTTTGTTCGTTTCACCCAAAGATATATCATGGAGGTGAAAGTGGAATTCTTGGGTGAGCACAACTTGGATTTACAAAGTTTGAGGTGAACACTACAACACGAGACTACAGTCTACAAAACTCCTGCATTCTGTCTGGAGTCTCGAGTCTACTCTCCACAACATGTTGGTGATGCTCAGGATGCTCGATTGTTTTATATGAGAAGGAATATCTTGTGACATTCCGGCGAATGTAAGAGTACCATGTAATACACGGATTACGTGTGTACCATTCACCAACTCGAAAAGAAAACTTTCACCGTGGGAAATTCTTGTGAACATTTGTCGCATGACTAATGTGATTCTAGTGGTGGAGCCAACAAATTAGAATTTGATCCGTGATTCATTAAAATCATCAGTTAAAAGTAATTCCTCTGTGCTTTGTGCTCTGTCGATTGGAATTTGGAATTGCTTTCTTTCTCCATAAGGAAGTGAAGTGTGGATGATTTGAAACGACAATGATGTTGATTCCACAACCAGCATTATTGTATTAGGGAGGTGAAGTTATTGTGGGACAGACAGTTGGTGCTGCCATTTGCGACCAATTGGGTCGTACATATTGGGAAGGGTTTATTTATATGGGAGAGAGTGGTTGTGTTTTAATGCAAAAGTTGAGAGGAGCTCATGATTATGAGAGAAGGAGGGAGGAGATGTTGTTGGTGAGGCTGGGAAGAATGATTGGGAGCATTAGAATTTGTGGTGTGGAGGAACTCGTATTTGTAACAGAAGCTCCAGAAACGGGTGTCTAAGACTTCCTCTGTACTTGTGGCTTGGAGGAGACCGAGCGATAAAAGAAAGTGTGATGGGGAGTGGTCGTAAAGTTTGTGTCTGGTTTTTAGCAAATTGCGAGGTTCAACTGTGCAGTACTCTGGCTGCGTTGAGTATTCTTGGCGTGGTGGTCGTATGTCCGGTAATGTTGGATCCAGCTATAGACACCCTTGTCAGTTCTTTCGAGAAAGGGATGTGTCAAACAGTTTACAACCAGTATCTCCAAGGCTTGTCGAACTGCACCTGGACTTCGTGTAGGGAAGGATGTACTGCAGACATTTACTCGTGCTATCATATCATTGTGGTCTATATCAAAGGAACTAGCGAGGAATTCGATGCCTATCACAAACGTGCCAATGATGAGGAACCTTCTGAAGAGCTCAACAACGCTCCACTATCGACTGTACCAAATGAATTATCGTCACTTTTAGCAACGTCTTTGCCTTCATCAAGTGCTGCGCTTATGGAAGATGAGCGGAGAAAGTTATTAGGAATAACTAATAGTCGCAGTAGACGTAGCGTTAGTCAGGTGCCACAGCAGTGGATTCTTCCTCCTGACCACGACTACGATGTGTATGAATTTAACAACTCGTTCATTCGTGATATCGACGCGAATTTGAAACTCATGATGGAGCAGATCCATCGAAACTTAGATATTCAAAGTCTCGGGGGGAGTGTAATTAATGTGACGGAGACCAAGATGTTATTAGGAATCGGAGCCCTTATTCCAAACCCTCAAGGATGTGTGTACCCTTACGATATCTTGTGTTCTGATTTTCGACAGATCTACGGGAAAGTGGGAGGAAGTGCGTTTCCTTGTTACATCAGCTCGTCGAACAGTACGCTCGTAGTTACGAAAGTAGACAAAGCTGGGGCAGTGCGAAATATTCTGTACTCATTCCTACCTCTGATAGCAGCTTCAGGTGTTTTCACCTATTTGTTCTACCGTGTCGGTCTCATCGGAAGGAAACGAAGGAAAAGACGTAAAGGTGGAGACGAAGAAAGCGGAGGGCTTAGTGATGGTGGCACTCCTCAAAAGTCTGATAGTAAAAATGCATCATTGGCAAATGGAGCTCCTCCCGTTGTCAGAAAGAAAATGAGAAAGAAGTTCCTTCCTAAAAAAGACTCCACTAAAAAGCGAAGAAAGGGGAAGCTTTTCGACAAGAAAAACCTGCTTTCTCTAAAGACACAGTTGTCAGTTAAGAGTCCAAGTCCATCGAGACGAACTAACAGTATGTCCATGGCTGGTGCATCCATTACAGATGACAGCTACACACTCGCCATGGCCAGCAATAGTTACGTGAATAATAATCGGACCTCAGTGCAATTGATTTAGAAATTCCTCTCTCATGAACCATCATCATTATATCCATGCATTTTACAGACACACATGGACATACTTCTTCAGTTTCACAAACACGGAGTTACGTACACCCGTACTCCGTACCTACAAATGACATCAGCATTATTACTCTAGTAAATTAATCACAGAAGGTGGAATCGTGTGTGCTACATTATTCTGTGGAATGCTTTTAAGCGTACAACTACCGACAACCGACTACCAACAACTTCTTCATCGTTTAATGAACCGTTATTAAAAGACAACTGAACTTAGGATCCCTAGTATTCGTATATCTACATAACTTAGGTTGGGACTTGAAGAGCCTCTTTTTTATTCCGATGTGAATGAGATTGTCAGTTTTTTGCTGACTAAAACTAAACGAATAGGTTAATCACTCGTAGGGAGTTACTGTTACGTGCATTTATACATTTATCATTTAGCAGAGAAGGACACAACAATTCAGATTTCTAATAATGAAACCTCAAAATAAGATTGGTTGGATTTTTACGAGTTACCGGTTCTTATTATTTATTTTAATACTTAAAGTAAGGAATAAATGCCTTCCAAATCGAAGTATATATTTATCGTTGACTGGTGAGCGAGCATATAATATGAATGTTGGTAGTGTATAAATTGTCATACGTGGAGAAAGGAGAAAATGCCTAAAATTTCCTCTGGACGTGGATAATCAAACTTGATGCTTTGTAAAGCCTGAGTAAGTATTTAGTATTTACTCCGTACATTATTATTACTACTACTGCTGGTGTGCTGATTTATTATTTGTTTTAACCTGTAAATGCCACGGCTGAATATTGAACATCAATCAATGAATAAAAGGTCACATATTGATTAGTTACAGGGTGGCAGGATTCGTATGAATAAGGCGTTTAAGTGGAAAGTGGATCGAGGTCAGGTTACATACACAGTAGGTTTTTTAAGTAAGTGTTGGTTTTGGTCGTCGGCTTTCCTGGAGAACTCGATAAAAATTTCACCAAAATTCACATAACGGACGAGTGGAACTGGAGCATTAAGTTTACACTGAGCTACTCTCACGGAACGTAAAATGCTTTCTCTCCTAAACCCGTTGAGACATCAGTGAATGTAGGCCTACTGTATGGCTCAAATTCCCAATACTCTTTTAGACTTTCCCTCACACAAAGCTCTTCAAAATGAAACCTTAAAGATTCAACTTCTCACACATTAATTTATGATAACCTACCGCCACACTCGGAAAATTCAATTACTTTATTGCATGACTCATGCTACAAGTTTTACAATTTATTTCTCTTTATCATCTCATCACCTTCGCATTAGATTTGAGAAGAGATGCACTTGAAAAATGACGTGACACACGGAGATATGTCAGGCAGCACGAGCGATGAGAGAACAACGGGCTAAAGTGAACACGAGCTAAACTTTTAGTGTATGTGTAGAAAGAAAGGACATTCAGAAAATTAACTTTTGTTTCGGTCCAAAGAATTCAATCTGGTAACCTTTCCTTCTTTGTCCTACAATCTCTCGAGTCAGGTGAAATGCAATTCATCTGATGTGAATAGAACGTACAACATACATTTTATATTACACACTCTTCCCTCGACTGACAGACAGCTTGTTCACACAACCTGTGTACCTACCTAATTTTCTGACTTGGTGGGCAGATACTATTTCATTCTCTTTCACTTTGCACACCAGTATTTTTGCATAGACTTAATGTATTAGTTGTGATCCCAAAAGGTCCATTACACAAGCTACCCAGTGTTTTACAAGGCTTTGTGAACTCACTCTTCTTACGCCACGATGACTTTCTAGGTCTTGTTTCCTTCGAGTACAATATACACAGACACTAATACAAAATATGCTGCCTCTCCCTCCTCAACTCCTCACTATACTGAAGCTAGAGTAATAATGTACGAGTTGAGATTAGACAGCAGCGTATAATTAAATTCACTCTTGGACAGGGAAAGTCGAGAAACGCTAAGGACAAAGCACGTGAAATCAGAGTGGTGAAAGTTATGCTTGCACGTACCCATTTACACGTATTGGACACGTAAATTTCCTGATCTTTCCAAAAGGTTATGCATATGGAAACTTTTTGCATAAAAAATCGGGTAAAATATTTATAGTTTCTTAGGCGTTTCTCAAGCGAGTGTAAGAAAGGATCTCATTGAAAAAGCCCCCCACTATTTTTCTACTAGACACACACACACATACAAAAGCATTATGCATCTTTTAACGTCGATTGAGGCAACTGGCAAAGTTGTGTGTGTGCAACACAAGCCGAAGGAATGTGTGGAATACATAGAAAGTTGAACGTGACAACCATCGATTTCTCTTTTTCAACTTTAGATTGAGCGGAGAGTCCCCTTCTGCTGTTCCCACACATGTTTTCTCATATGCCGTTACATTCGGAGCAAATATTGTGACTGACTACCTGAGTTAGTTTATTCATACGGAAAAGGACAATTTTGTAGCTCCTTCAAATCAAAAAGATTTCTTGCATGATACACACGACTGCCAATTTGCGACTGAATTATTGTACAAATATTTTAAGTCTACATTCTACTACTTTGGCTTTGTCGTTTCATGTGTGGAAGTAAACATTGAGTGACTTGTCTCCAAATTGCATCCTTCAAAAGTACTTTCTCTTCATTCTTTACTCGGGATTTGCTGATTTGCATGTATGTTATAGTTTGATCGTTTCCAAAATGAGCTTTTCCTACACATGCATGCATATGTGTGCGTAGATGAAAGGAATTTGTTGGTAGTTCTTTCCCACAAGGGGAATTAAAGTAAATTGTGATTTCTGGGAAGGACTAGTTGTTGGTTATTTGCCATGAGGAAGAAAGCTCTCTCTTTGCCATCTTTAGTGTGTAAGTAATTTAATTACAGCAGACTTTGGAAAAAGCTAAGATGTTCTGATTTCACAGTGTCAATATTTAATTTGGAAAGTTCCAAAGGTCGAGTAATCAGCTTAATGCAGAAAAAGGGGAAAGTTGGGACATGTTTGGGAAAGGAGGTTGAAGAAAGCAAGTTAATGTGGTTCGTGTGTGCAAATTACTAAATAAGATATGTGGCGGCGTTTGGAATAGGTTGGGAGTTTATATATTGTGTGAGCATTAGGTTTAGGTTTGTTAAACTTATTATGATTATTATTTTTATTGAATGGCCTATTTAAAAACACGCAATGGCTTGAGTGGGTTGAAGTGGACCATTTTGGGTAGGTGAGGGAAGAGTGAAAGGCACAGGAGAGTGCAGCTCTCTTTCTTTTTCGTGTTGCCCTTTACATGAATCAAATATTAATCCCACGGAGAAAGCAGTAAGTGTGCTGCTGGTTTGCTTTATGGGTCAGCATGAGGTTCATTTCCGATTTCGTGAGTTGGAGCAACTTCAGATTCTTAAGTGGCATAATTTATATCGATCCAAGACAATGTTATGTAAATCAAATCCAGCCTATTCCGTCGGGACCACTGTAACCGTTTCGTTATTAAGTACTCCCTTCACTGCCCCATCTTCCTGTGGCCAATCCTTTCCTATAAAGCTAATTGCTTGTCAGCCTTCACTTCTACACTGCCCGTCGTTCGGCATTCGAGTATCCATTTAATTGCATGTTCTGTCAGACTACCTTCCTACAGAAGGACACACTCTGCACTCTGCATTATTGCTACATCTACTCCACTTTCTCCTTGTGCAGTGCAAAGGATGCATATTTCTCGAGACAAGACCTCTCATCTTTTGTCTAGCAAAAACAATCCAAAATACTTTTCCTAAAATGAATGACTGATGTTTTAATTTTTTCATCTTTACCACTGTCTAAGAGAAGCTACTTCTGTCGGTTAAAGAGCGGAGGGTAGAAACCACTTAAAATTAGAAAGCACTTTTACGCGTAAGCACTAGCTGAGCATTGTAATTATTCTGAGGGGAACACGTAACGCTTTTGAGACTGAGGCTGAGCATTGGAAACCTTCCCTGATTTCATGTTTAGGATTCTGTGGCTGTAGTTCGGTTAAATGTGTGTGTTTCTGTTCGTTTGACGCTGACTTTGGAAGCGAGTGCAATAAATTCCTGTGCAACCTGAGCTTTCCTATGAGATCCCTAAAGCGGGGGAAGGAGGAAAGCCATGTCCTGAATAAAACTTCATGTTAACCCTTAAGGGAAACCAGTAACCGTTTAGAATACCATCATGTAATTTTCTAACTCCCACAGTCGCAGCCGATACTAAAATTTATTATTAGACACACACATACATACATTAGATATGTCTTATACGTAAGGATGGTAAAAATACAAAAATGCGGTCAAGGTCTGATAGAAATGTTGAGATTCCTGTAGTCAGAGGAGTCAACGTGAGTGCATATATTATGTGAATGTTTGTCGTAGAGCGAAGTGGTAAATAACTAATAAGCGATTGGAAAACCATTTCACCGTGAATATCCTTGTGGTGTATTCAATTAACAGCGTAATTTGGGTTTATCTGTGCCACGTGCATAAAATATTCACTTTCCTGTCTTTCTTCTCCTATGGGTCATATTATTTTTGTTTAATGTATGAACTTGGTTCTGGGTTGTAATACATAAATTTGAGTGCCAACTGAAATCCCCTACATTTGTCTTCTCTTGCAGCTACACATCCATTGGGAGTAAAGACAACACGATTCCAAATCCAGCCTTGGCATTTCAAGCTGAAGATGGAATTCAAAAGTATCGGCCTGCCTACACTCTTCCGGATGACACTGCGGAACGATGTGGACGTCAGTGAAATGCCAGTCACTAAATTCAATATTGCTACTAATGTCAAAATAATACTACCAAATTAATATATGTACCTCGTAAACATTTTGTTCGCACAGGATTTCGACTGAAACAAATTCATAATATTGAAATTGTAGACAATTAAAATATTCGAAGAACATCGTAGTAATGTAGAAGATTTATTGTCTATGCCAGAAATTCCATTATAATCCAAAGATTTATTGAACCATTCAAGCCAATTGTAGTAGTTCCAATATTTCAAGAACTTATAAAAATTACCATTTCATATTCGGCAGTCTAAAATTATTATGTAATTTTTCACATTCAGTATTCCTTGAAATTGATACTTTCATTTTGCTTTCACCAATCAACTTTTGCTTCTGGTGTAGGTAAATGCTAACCTATATTCTAGGCGTTAAAAAATTGGCAGTCAGTCTATGTGCCTTAACGCATTCATAAATCCTTGATGAACTTTTGAGGAATAAATGAATTTTGCTCTAGTAACTTTTTAATTACCCAATAGAATCAATACACTATTTTCGCTCCAGTCTTTGCTTCTTGTTAATCCGAGAAAGTGACGTTTAAAATGTTATTTCCTTCCATTAGAAATTCGTCCTAGTAAATCCCAGCATTCTTTTACTATCTGTGCTGTTTACACAGTCCATCAGATTCAATAAATTAAGTTAAGAAGTTGAGGTGCTACATATTAAAATCTTTTTAAAGAGAAAATCGTAACAGTGATTAAATTAAATGTAATGATAAAATAATACCATGTATTCCACCATGGATTTAACGATAAACGGAAACTTCAATAATAATCTAAAGAAAATAATGTTAAAGTATGTAAACAGAATGTTTTCCCTATTGTGTACGTACGTTGCTTTCACCCTTCATTAAAAAGAATACGGCGTTCGCCGCGCGGACGTTTCTTCAATGAATGGTACTTAAGTTTTTAAACGGATTTTTAAGAGACTCTTCTTCTGTGAATGGTGACTTACGTAATTGAATAAAAAGAACTATATATATCGTTTTACAACCGCTACCATCAATCTTCCAAAATAATCCTTAATGACTTCGTGAGGTTTCATCGATGCTTTCTTCATGCTTGCAGTTTCATCATATCATGATTCATTATTATTAATACTATGTCAGAATTGAATGATACTTATGATACGTTTACGTTTGCAAGAATTTCCTTGTTGTGAATCAAGTTTGACAAGTTTATCAATCCACGCGGAGGGTAGAGGGTGTTTCACCGCCCCTAAGAATCACTAAAAATGTCCCAAGTAATGGTAATCCCGACTTTTTCCACCACAACGAGCTTCATCATCTCACCATGAAACAAGATTAAAATTCCTCAAATCTGGAACCCAGTTACTCAGTTATTTAATTAGGCATTAGGTTAGGGTCAAACGGCCCAATATAAAAGGTGAAGTCTTTGGCTTTCTTGATTCATTTTTCGTTTGCACTTATCACGTCAAAAACCTTCTTTTCTTATTGTTAGAAACAATTTTCTATTCCCTCTTCCCACTTATATTTTCTATAGGCCATTCATATCTTTTTCCTTTCTTCTGGATTCCTCGCACCAAAACTACCCTTAAATCTTTCGTCTTTCTTTGTCTACGAAGCCAGCATGGGAGTCATCACGAATTCCAGCGAAATAAGCCCGTACGCCGAAGCTTACAGGTAAGTCAAATAACAAATCTGCGGCTTTGGGGCATTGTGAGACTACAAGCAAGGTGAAAGCATTACTGTGACATGACATTGTGATATTTGTGATTATGTGGGCATACGTAGAATGTCCTTCTCAAAGAAATGCGTAGGCTTACCTTTCAACCCACGCCAGGACTTTAGACTTTTTTACTTTTCAAGGTTTTTTCTTTTTGTACAAACGAAGCCTTGCTGCATATTGTCAGGGCTTAGCATGTTGCGCTGCTGCTGGGGAAGAACTGCATTCGTTGAAAGATTAACAACCTCTGGAAGTGAAGGAGTTAGTGTAGCGACCACAGATAATTTGAGTTTGCCATGATAAGAACTCGTAAGAGAAGAAGTGGGAGGACGTCATAAAAAGGGAGAAAGAAGGAAGGAGCAGGAAATGAATCAAAGGCCAAGAGAAAGTGAGAGAAAGGGAGTAGTGACACACTGCTAATTACATAATTGGTCACTTATCATCAATTACAGTATACAAAGTCATGTCATGTAGCTGGGGAGGGTGAGATACTCGTCACTTTTGATTATTCGTCGCTTGCGCAAACCTTCGGGGTAGTCTAATGATCTTTAATTATATGGAACAGGCTCCATCAACAACCTTTGTGACAAATGGCTTTCCCTTTGGTGTCACTCATGTCCGTTGTACGTTAGAGTTCCTACACTGCAGTTCTTTAGGTACATTTCCACTCTCCTCGATCTGTTTGTGGGAGCTATGCAAGAAGCTCTACTCACTTTTTGCGTGGTTTTGAAAAAAAGAATGTAAAAAGCTTTTTATCATAAGAGACAAGAGATAGGAGAACTTTCACCGAGGCAATTAGCGAGGTTGGCATTAATGGAAAGACAGAGAAGGTTCATAAGCTCGTGTGTGGGGTGAAATTTTAATGGATTTATTATCATCCAACGTTAAGTCCATCACCACAGGTCTCCGTGTGCTTTTGTTTTCTAACTTTCTGTTTAATAATCAATTTGGGGCTTTTACCCGTAGAATCTTTGTGATTCTGAGAGTTGAAAGTTCATTTTTTGTCCATGGCATGTGGCATGCTTTTTGGCAGTAAAGTGTGAGAGCTTTTTCCGTCGTACATAAAGGTTATATGTTGAAGTTGATTGGTGGTGGTGGATAGTTCCTTTTGGGTATGGAGCTTTACGTAATTCCGGTCTGGTAGTAATAAGCTTTGTGATAACATCAGGAATCAATACTAAATCGAGTTCCTTGACGTTAACGCTCCATCCAACCATTCAAGCATCGACGTAAAGAAGCAGGAGGAATAAATCCTAAGAATTGTAGAGTTGACAAATTGTGAGCCCATGAGCTTTCTCCCCCCATTCCACAAGCCTTTGTTTCCCTCTAATGAAACTTCCATACTTGAGAAGAAATGCCAAGTTCTGGACACACAAGATTGTTTCAAGTGAAAGTTAAGAGCATTTTTCATTTCCAGCGTTTGTTTGCAATTCCATCCACAATGAGAGCGAGTCTGAAAGTTCACGTCTGAGATTTTATTGGGGCTGTGGGTTAACACAAGTGGCATTGTTCTCCCTTTTTTATATATTTCACACACATTCATATAAAACGGTTAAGTGTGTGTGTGTAATGTGTAGGTCTGGTCGATAAAACACCTTTTTGCGGACTCATACGTAAACTAGTACACTTGAGTAATGATCTTCCGAGGTCTGAGCAATTCTTGGCGTGTTGTACGGTCAAACAATAAGGAAACAAACAGGCCTGTTTATATAAATATTATTGGCGTCATTTGTACTTCATCATATGTGTAAGCCTCCAGAGTTCCATCGAAAGCCCGAAAACAACGTCGACACGATTTGGTGGGCGGACCTTTCATCGGCCTTGGGTAGGTAGCCGTGAAACGCTTAGGCGACTTCTTCCTCTTCGTGTTGTTGTGAAGAACGAGGAAACACTCAAGGACGACCGGGAGTACTGCAATATCGTCAATTTAACACTTTTCCACATGCCTTTTGATTACCCGTGAAATATCTCCCTCTGTACTTTCTCCAAGTAAAAGTCGCTTCGAGCAGATGGGCGTGTTACGAATGAAAGCTTGCATGGCTTCTATCGTGAATTGAACCCCAAGGTTTTATAAATAGCCGTGTCTTACTCGTTATGTAGTCTAATGTACAGTGTTGAATAATATGCAATTGATGTGATTCAACTAATTGAGAAATTAAATTAGCAAGGCTTTTCTGCTCATTAATGGACGGATAAAGAAATTTATATAATAATGAGGCTTAATTCTGGGTGGTGATTTCCCATGCAAACTTCTTCTACATTATTCGACAGCCGTATGCTCAACGTTAAATAATTATAAGCCACTTTTGGGTGGGACAATTTTGTAAGCGATGGATGACCGTGAACTGTAAACTAACGGCAACAATAACAAGAATTAAGTTTTCTCGCATGTCACGCGAAAGAAAGAAACTGTCAATTTGGTGGAGGAATAATTTAGCGCATGTTGATTTCTTTGCTGATCGTGTGCATTTGTTTTTCGTTGCAAAGGCAAGTATTTCGAATGAATGGGTACAACACCCCTCCCGAGTACCTGGAGTACGTTCATCCCCACTGGCTGAAGTACGAAGCACCGAATCCCTTCATGCACCATATGCTTGGGGTGTTCTACATTGTCTTTATGCTGGGCTCCCTCATTGGGAACGGGACTGTCATTTATATCTTCTCAACGTGAGTCTCTAACGTGCAATAAAACTTCCGTCAGCCACTTGCCGT
>JAQGBV010001897.1:0-13428 GCA_034698685.1 Isotomurus pseudopalustris
GGACAGGTCTCGCCCAGGTCAAGGGATAGCTGGGTAGTGCGTGCATTAAGGGGATTAGGGGCATTCTATCCCGCAACTTCACTCTATTACGTTCCGTCTAACAACCTGTAACTACTTCTGACTTTCACCAGCCCAACTATTTTTTGCAGCAGTAAAGGCACACACGCTCATTGAGGAATACAAGAAATCCCTAATGTCCTAAAATAACTGACAGAAACCTTTACTGCTCACACTACCAGAAGTTATTTAATTTTAGCTCTACACTGCCACTGCCACACATCAGAATTCGTAAGCAGCAACTCAACCGACCTTAAGTTATACATTACACCAGTTACAGTTAGGCATCTTACATTCCAATGATACTTTGGGCAATTCACTCTCCTCAAGTCCGGTCCCTCGGATGTCTCTCATTTGAAACTCTCTCACCACGCAATGAGAAAGAAATTGGAAGTAGTCTCTCACTCTGGTCGGTATTTTTCTACACTGGCCTGTATATTACTCTTCCTGTTTTATCCTTCTCCACATCTCCACATCCCAAAGGATATCAAGGTGAGCGTGAGATAGAAATGAGCATTTCCTTTATGCGCTCAAAAGAAAGATGTCCAACTGGGACTTAAAATGCGGAAGACGAGCAAGACTCTCTCTCGTGCAGTCTCACGTGGATTCTTGCTTATGAGTGCAAATGAATAAAGGAAGATTCTCACTCACTATACGATACATTAAGAAGCGACTTGTCTTTCGAAAGTACATAGTGAATTTCATGTATATCGAAACTGCTTCACTTCAGTAGGCACGTTGTTGTCTTATTCAGTTTGACACGCCTTATAGACACACAGACTTGAGAATGCAGTCGAAGAATTCGAGAACCTCCTATCTATCGGAAGAAATCTAAAGGAATGTCTCCGTAGTATGTATGCTATGGTGAATACGCGATACAAGTAAAATAGTTTTGTGTGTTGTGCACGGACGTGTAAGCTGAGAAAAATTCAGGTACTATGATAATGTTATTCAGTCGAGCATCCACCACTCAAAGTTCAGACGTACACACTTATTTGTGCTCAAGGTGAAAGTAAGTCACCATTATCCACCACCGACACAAACGAAAGCGATCTTAAGTAAGCATGTCTTCCTCATGACGTGAATACTTCACCAGTTTCAATAATGCAATTGGTAGTTTGCCCTTCCTCCTCTTTTTGATTACGCAACAATTTTACTTAGGATTATGTAGATAAGCGATCTACGAGTCGAGATTATAAATTTTATTTAACTTTCAAAGTGGGAATAAAAAAAGTTCTAACTCATATTCATTTTCCGCTTCATTGTTCCAAATGCAATTCTGCAACACGTTGCAAAACTTTTCTAAAACCCTTTTGTGTACTTATTTCTACTTAATCGAAGTCTTGCTGCACGATAAGAGTTTGGTGCTAATATATACCCACAGGACCGTGAAAGCAGGTTTAGCAAGAAAGCCAATTATCATAATGGAGCTGGCAAAAGAATCTTCTTAAACTTCGGTATCAGGAGAAAAGTTCCGGTCGCAATTTTCACGCTGAGCAGGAAGTTTTTGCAAGAACTATGCTCAAACCCAAGACTCTCAGATCTCTCTAATGAAACACGTCAAAAAGATTTCCGAGATTTCGTATAAAACAAAAAAATTCAAAGCAACAGATAAATAAAAGAACCCCTAACCTCCAAATAAAAACTTCCTTCCTTTTAACAAATTAAAATGGTTCCTCATGAAGATGCTCCAATTAGTAGAGAATAAATGTATACGGAAGAGCCAACTTGTTCGCTACTTCATTATTAACTAAGACACGTTTCTTAAGCCGAGTTTAAGTCCCAAGCATATACTAAACTAAACAAAGTGTGAAAAAGTATGAAACTAATTCACAAACGAGAACATTTAGGGCTTAATTCAGTTCCCAATTGGATTGGCCCGAAAGTATCAAACTTATGAAAGTCTGGCCCTGGAAGTTGACCCGTTGGGACGGGAAACAACGACATGTAGACTCTGTGATTGTCAGACTTATGGATGGCGTAGGCATTAAATCGAGTTACATTGCATGGAAAGTACTCTCCAGGAATGAAAGCTTCTCCGTACCAGCGTCCCGTAGTTTTTGAGAAATTAGTAGTGTACTGTCTCAAAGGTAAATCGTAAGTCTGTAAATTGTGCTTTCCCTTGAGAAGCAGCATAATGTAGTGGCCGCTTGGAGCTAATTCTATTTCCAAGTACTCCTCGTTGCTTCCCAGGAAAAATACTTCAACGACCTCGTGGTGCCATAGACCAAGGTATGGATCCCTTGTGGATGCATTTGGAGCTTGCGGATCTCCGTAGTAAGAAGCGTTTATATTTATGCGCAATAAAGTTGTATTCTTCGAAGAATCTTGTTGTACAGCTTGGAAGGAAATCTCAATCACAGCTGAATCGGTTGGCACTTGGCTGTCCCATGTTTGTTCAATTGTGTACGAGTGCAGTGGATATTGTCCCACGCTGAAAGTACAGCAATTTTACAGATTCATTAGATAGACCTCAGGATATTGCTTGCAGTATTTAAATATGTATGAGATGTGTCTTCTATTTCTTACCACAGAGAAGGAATTAAGTAATTTGTGACTAACACTAGTACCAGTGTCTGAGAGACAAGGACAAAATTCAGGTTCTTGAACATTCTAACCAAGAAACTGGTTTACTCTTGGCTTTGTGTTGAGGTTCTGATTCTTTCTGCTATTTATGCACAAGGAATTATAGGGTTCAATGGAAAACACACGAATTAATTCAATAATTACTTAGTCTGGCCTGGCACCATTACAATTACCATTAATTAACAGTCAGTATAGTTCCCAGTAAGTCAAATGCCAAATTATGCAATTTCATGATGATGAGCATGTTGAGCTTGCGTCGTATTTGGGTGAATTAGATGATTATTTTCGGTGGGAGAATAGCAAATTATGGTTTCGTCGATTAATTGCATAATATCATTAACCTTCCACAACAACCGCAAGAAACATGATTCACACAAACAAAAATAAATTGGATACATATATTTATATAATCTCTCATTGATCAAACTAAATACATAAAATTGAACAGAATTTCAGGACACCAAAAACTGAACTCTGTTATGTACAGATTCTTTAAAAAACGTATTGGAACCATGACTAAGGCATTCGTCAAGTATGCCGAGATTTCTATATTTCTTAGGATATTGAAGTATTAAAGAAACTTAACATACAACAGGTATAAAACATTAAGATCTGATTGCGCGTTGCATAAAATTTGTACAGGCAGGGTAAAGATACACTTTAGAGCTCTTAAAAAAGTCAAAAAGAATATCATTCGTCATCAATGCATAAAACCACTGAGTTCATTACTGCAAATCTCATGCAAGGCAGTCTTAGAAGTTGAAACACTTAATAATAATATGACAATATTCACTCTTTCACTCTCCGAGGAACTTGTACACAGTTCTCTTGTACTAGACTAATATCACCTATAATCAGTTGCGGACTTGCGATAAGCTTTGAATGTTTCTAACAATAATATAATCGATTTTTCTAGGTACACCGACATCAAGTAGATTTTATAAATTAGTACAAGTATACGTGTGTGTTTGATTACTCGTTGCCTTATGTGGCTAACTTAGCACAAAATATCAATTTTCGCAATTATATCTTACTCCCGTTCTTTTACTACGGATATTTCTGAGACACAACAGATTCATAAGGAGGAGGCATATCATCCATAGGCGGTGGAGCACTTGGAGCGTTCCCACCTGAAACATCAAGGACAAAACTTTGATTGTTATCAACTTTATAAATACCAAAAAACAAAACACTCTTTCATACCATTGGGGTCAAAGTATGGTGAATGTGAAGGAGATTGAGTAAGTCTTTCATGCTGAGTCACCGGATTCGGCAAAGGCATACCCCCAGCCCCAACGACAGGATAAGGCGCACGATTATTCTGCAGGATTAAACCATTAGGGTTGTACGCAGGATAAGGCATCTGAGTTCCATTAGGCGACACCGGGTAAGTCCCAAGAGCAAAACTACATCCATACCAATCCGCACATTTTAGTTCCGAAAGTCAATACCTGTCTGCTCAAAGTCACTTTGAAAGCTTGATAATTTAATTAAGTACCTTTGGTTAGGATAACTCGTAGTCTGCACAATATACTGAGAAGTCGGTGGAGGCCCCACACTTACAGTAGCCGCTTGAGCCGCATCATCTTTCAAAATCAAAACAAATAAATATAAATATCCTTTATTTCCAATAAAATTGACCCGATTTCCGGTTCGATTCTTTGAACTTCTCTCTGAATCTCTTAATATAACCTACCTCTTGAGAAAACATGTCCGGGAGTTTTTTTCACCCGACAGCAAAAATAAACAGCCACCCCCAACAATCCCACGAATATCACAATGGTCAGAATTCCGACATCCATTGTTTTTGATTTTCTTGTTAAATCCCAACTCTGAAAAGAAAATCCAATACAACCAATCAGCCAACCTTCATTTCAACTCTCAATCTCTCAATCTCTATGCGTCAATTCTTTACTTTTAAATACAAAAAATAAAAACCACACTGTTTTACCTAAATCTTCAGCTCGTCTTCATGAGTTTAGATGAATTCCTGTGGAATTATTTATTAAGCGCCTACAGGTGTGTGTTTTCCGCCTACGCAACTACAATCTCTTTCTCGTAACTTGCTTAAGCACTTTTAATTTCACTGAATAATTAAGTGGAGATTCTGAATGAAACTGAAACAAACAAGGACGATGGTTGATGAGTCAGATGATAAACAAGACACACGAAATGATAAGGAGAGATGGACATTAAGTGAGAGGAAGGAGGATCGAGCGAGTGCAGCTGCTGTGGAGTTTGAATGTGAGGAGCGTGTCGAGTTCCTCCGTCTCCTCCAGTCGTCTCAAATTCGATCCATATTATTATTCCTTATGGCTTATCTACTCTTAAACTCACTTTTACTTAGTTATCTTCCCCTCACGACGACTATGTTATGTCATTAATTTTAATGACCACTCAATGACATATTCATATTCTTACAAGTTGTTATTTGGGGGCCCGGCTACGGCATTCATGATGCGATCAGTGTAGCGTGACGTCAACGGAATATCATAAAATTTAGTAGGGCGAAATGTGGTTTGCAACAACAATTCTATGAAATACTATGCAGTTTTTGCATTGCATGGAATTGATTTCGCATAGGATGGTTGGGTTTAATCGGATAGGTTGTTTAGTGCTTATTCCATGATTATGAGCTATATCTTTATCTTTGCAGTGCGAAGTGCGAAGTCAGTCGATAAATGCTCTTTCTTTATTGTAACATGGATAACATACGAACAACGATGTTATAATACTTAATGTGGAAGTGTGGATCGTTCAATCGGTAGAGAACAATACAAAAATGTTCTGTATTGTAGGCTTATTGATTTGTGAAGCATCTACTTCAAGAATGCATAATTGTTTCATGTTATAGCTATAATGTAATATGTGTATAATGCATGGAAGCAAAAACTTTACACTATAAAGTATGATCAAATGATCACGCTTGGTGTTTTCACATTTACCCTTGAACAGGTCAAGGTCAGTGTATGTAGATGATGCTAGGATTCCGTATTAATTATCCAGTGATACAGAATTATTTGTATACAGGCAATTGCTTGATACATTGCATTCTGACTTAGCTTTGTGGTAAGCAAAAGAATTAAAATATTAAGAGGTAGATGGTAGATTGCATTGTTATTGAGGTACCACTAGAGTTCTCCAGAGACACGTTTTTTCAGAAGTTATCTTGCATTTAGCTTTATTGGATGATTCGATATTGTGTTCAGGCTTGAACGGTTTTATTGTAACATGACTAGCCAAATAATATTAATACTGGATGGTTGTAATTGTAATGTAAAGGGAAACTCAACGAGTTGGCTTAAATACTTGAAGATAATGACCAAACCCACTTGCTTTTATTCGAGAGAAAGATAAATAACTTGGAAACTGGATATATATATGTATTACAAATTGTTGTCGGTCTATGATTGCCACAGGATATATTGCACACGTGATGTGAAAATTATCAGAGTCCTTAGATCTGTATATAAATATGTATTTAAACTGGGAGGTTTTGGAGTTCGGTGTGCAAATAGATGAAATCATACATACGAAATCTTTTATGGGGATGGTATGAGAGTTGTCGCACTCAGAGATCGCACTTCAAGACAAAATTAGTTGTAAGGCAGTAGGATTGCTTCGTTGTGTCTGTGTAGCCGACTTTCCGAGCTGGGACTTTTTGGCTGATTTTTGGCATTCCGAACTTAGGTGAGACAATTGAAGTTTTCATATATTTCATATTATGACACATATTTTTGCTTACTTTACATTTCATTGAGTTTTCAGGAAACGGATTCACGATGTACGACCCAGAACGGTATGAAACTAACAAGTCTGCGGCAGCTAGAGATACAGCGCAGTACGTTCCAAAAATGATTGCTGACATGACGTGGAAAAAGAATGAAATGATCATGGACTACGGATGTGGAGCAGGGAGTACGGGAGCTAATCTTATCATGCCATCAGTGGAGCCCAATGATTCCAAGATGTTCTCTGTGGACATTTCAAAAGACATGGTTGATCATGCCATAAAAGCTTATCCTAATCCAAGGGTCACCTATGCGGTTGGTGACATTCTTGAAGATGAATTTCCCTACAAAGACATGAAGTTTGATAAGATATTTGCTGTGTATGTCCTCCACTTCGTGAAAAATTACAAGTAAGGTTATCTTAAATTCATTATCAAACGGAAAAATTCGAGTCTACGGTTTAATTTTTATCCAAAAATAAGAGAGGCTCTCAAGCGATTTCACTACCTCTTGAAACCTGGAGGCCAATTGGGATTCACAGTACTCACGAGATCTACTTTGTTTTTAATCCATCAGAAATTGGGACAAGATCCTAAATGGGCTCAGTACATGGAGGTCTGCTGGGAAACTTACTTTAATTTCTTAAAATATACCAAGCCTACTTTAATTATGATCATGTGGTTTTTAATAATTAGGGATATGAAAAATTTGTGCCTGAATGGGTCGAGAAGAAAGAAAACGCTGGAGCAGTATTCAAAGAAACTCTAGAAGATATCGGATTCAAAATTGTAAGCTTGTCGGTTAATAAGCAGGAATTTGACTTCCCTAAATTCGAAACTTTGATTGGTACGGTTATTACTCCAGAAAGAAAACATAATTTTATTATAAGGCCGCGCCTTACGCTTTCATGCTAACACACCAAATTTTTTTCATTCTAGAATTGTACTTCTCTTTGAATCCTTACATAAAAGCGATTCCTGAGCATCTTCACGCTGATTTTAAACAAGCGCATCGTGACTTTCTTGCGAAATATTGGGGTGTAGATGAAAACGCAGAGTCAATTCAAACCAATTACGATTTGCTGTACGCAGTAGTCCAAAAACAATAGTTCTGCTATTAAACCAATACACGAATATGGCTTGGATCTAGAGTGGTAAATGGATTAAAACTATGCTGCTTAATAACTTACCGCATTTCATTGTACATTTTTATTTGATGTATTCTGTAGACTTTTTGTTTTAATGTTTGGTTTTCCTCGTTGAAAAGTACAAATACAGAATGAATAGACTCTTTATAGACAGTAGACAACAATATTTCCGTTTACGAGAAATATGGTTTAAATATGGTTATGGAATTATTGAAAAAGTTGTTCTACTTAATAACTTCCAAAATAGTTTCAAATACACATTAAAGTTAATTGCGTTATTTCCTAAAAGGAGGCAGAATGAAGACAATCACTAAAATAATTGAAGCAATCAGCATATTCGACGGTCGCTGCTTGTGACATCCACTGCTCCAAAACTTTGCATTGTACCGAGACGAAGACGCATACGATCCACCTTTACTCACAGGATCGTGCTGTCCCAATTCGTCTAGTAGTTAGAATTTAAAAATAAAAATAAGAATTACATGTTATTGTTCTTAATTAATTGAAATAAAGTAAAGTTTTCCACACTGCGTAGACACTCACTATAGATTGGTCCTTTCAATTGGCCCCTGGCCAACAATACGTGAAACTTTCCTTTGTTCAAATCTACATATTTATCGAAGTCTCCTTTTCCCTCAATGTAGTAGTGTACACTTTTAGCAATTGGTCGCTCGAAAATGCAAGTCAGGTTCACTTTTTGATTAGACAAGGATACTTGCTTGATATCCAGAACTTTGATCACTTCAATATCATCCTACAATTTCAATTTTAAAATAATTAAAGAATCGAAATAGTTGAGTTGATATGCATGAAATTGAGTACGATTAATAAGCACCTTTTGTCTAATTGGCGTTGTCCTTCTCTCGTCTATGTAGGAATGGTATACAAGAGCCCCGCGTGGACTTAACACACATTCCACTACATCATCGGCACCCTGAATCAATTGTACCACAAGAAATTCTAGATTTAGAATTTGTAGCAGGATAACAAGGATTCGTGTGTTTCGTACCATTTTGTCGTCTTCGGAAATTCCAACTGCTATGTACCCTTGTTTGAGGCTTTCTCCTCTTCGCTGACTACTCACATCTAATATCGTAGAGAGAGTGAATTTTGCTATGTTTTTCTTGTGGTCTCTCCTAATCATTACGAAATAATCGCATTTAGCAATGTTCCAGGGGTATCTTCCACACTCTCTTGGGGGATATCCGTGAAATTCGACTTCACACGATTTATCATAACATTCCTCCTTCTGTGACTCATAGTGGGAATTGACAGGGTCATAAGGCAAGTTGATTTGTGGGTGGTCGTGGTCACCATCAGGAACGGGTCCATTGTTCCAAGAACCACCGTTTCCATTAGGATTCCCGTGATTAGGTTGATGTCCAAATTCATCATGAGATCCTTGAGGACCGTTCGGATAAGAATTTGCAGACTGAGTTGCTACATACGCTGGAACTCCTGGCTGATAGACAGGTAGAAGCGCAGGATTCCCAGGAGCATAGACGACTGGGGGGTGATAAACACCTGTGAAGTCTTGAGGTTTATTCTCATCTTCTCCAGCCTAAATACCATGTAGTCAATTAATACAATGTTCAGTACAGTACCAAAACTTAAAACCTGATTGTAGTTAAAGGTTAAATCTTACATGAACATTCGACAATTCAGAAGTAAAAACTGTCACCCCTATTAAAATCAGTAGTCTCATGGCTATATTATAAGTTTTGTAGCTTTGAGTCTGTATAATGTTGTAAAAAAGCCTACTGGAATTTCGGATAAAATGCTTTTCACACAAAGTACAGGAAAACACTGAAGCTACGGTTGAAGTAGTCAGACTTAATATAAAAGCTTATAGGCAAGTAAAAGCGTTTAATAAGCTTGTGGTTGCAGCTCTTCGAAAGGCCAACTCATAAACTTCCTTTAAAATTTCCAAATGTGTAACAGAGTCAGATGCTTTTTACCAGTTTTACCACAAATACGCAAGTTCCATAACACTTTTAATGTAATACTCAGACTTCAAGGTAATAATGACTCAGACTTATGAGACACAATAATATATTTTTGACACACTGTCTTCTGTAAGGAAAGTTTGAGTCAATCCAATCTAAATAACTGTTTGCTGCGAATGGTTGTTTAATTATTGCTAACGTCATTAATTTCACATGCTTATATATACACTTATTATGTACAGGAAGGTAAAAGATTCATCTTAAGTTTATCATAAAGTAAGTTTGAAGTTAGTTGGAGATAAATTTATAGTTTTAGAAGTATTTAAAAGAACAGTTGACGTGTCATAGCTTCTCGTCCTGGGGAGTGTCTTCTCTGACTGACATAAGTAATTTCTGCACTGCTACTGTGCAGCATCCTGAAAAACAATGACAAAACAATGAGTATAGTAGTTCTTTGCCCCATTAAATGAATCATATTTGATGGGAATACCGCATTTCTTATACCAAAACTTGTAAAACTGTCTTATCTTACCACTGAGTTTGGCAACTAATTTTGTCTGCTTCTTCTCCACTAAAAGATAGTAAATTGGAAGTCCTGCGAGTGCTAGCAACACTGAAATCGCTGAGTTAAGTGGATCCACGTAGACCGGAATTATAACAGATCCCATAGTTAGACAAAAATAAAACACGGGAATTACAATCGGAACCTAAAACAAATGACAGTTTTCAAGATATTTCTTAATGTTTCTTGCTCCTCAAAAAGGTCTGTAAGATGAAGATTGAATAAAATATTGTAATCTATACTGTAAATGGTCTCTCTAGCTCAGGTCGCTTCCATCTTAGCAGCATCAGTCCAGCTAAGGTCAAAGCGTTGAATGCTGAATAAAGCAGTCCGCTAAAATTAATCAATGCGAACACATCCGCAGTGTACAAAAACACAAGGGACACAATGCACTGATGGAGAAAATTATATCATCAAAAATAAATCATCCAACGCTTTAGAATTTTCAACTTCTTCGAAAAAGTTAAATGGAAAGTAAAGTTTATATACGGGGAACATACTTGGAACATAATAGCAGGTGCTGGGGACTTGTAGGCAGTTGTAATTAAAGACAGCACCTCCGGAAAGTGACCACTTCTTGCTCCCACATAGCAATTTCTAAATTATTGTCATCAATTCACAAAAATCTCTTCATCATCCAATGTAATAAGTACGCTACACTGAAATAAATTACCTGGAATTCGTAAGAATATGAATACTTAAAAATCCAAATGTAGATATTGACACAAATACTGGGACAATCCATGTTAACTTAGGACCAAACAAAACCTCAACAAATGTCTGGAAGAAAATTAAGAATTGTGCGTATATGATTAATATTCATTAAGGAGGACTGAATCGTGTTGGATCTGATTTAACTGTTCACTTACAACAGCAACGGCATCTGATCGAACCATTTCCCCTGGAGAAAGGACAGTGAAATACGCCACATTTGCCAGCAAATAAATTACAGTTGTTACAGAAAGTGAAATCATAATTGCTCGAGGCAGATTTCTAAAATAATTTTGTCAAGTTCGGATTAAAACATAAATCTTGGAACTGTAATTTTGTGTAAACTCTACTTGTGAGGATCTATCAGCTCCTCCATCATGGTACTCATAGCCATCCATCCTCCGAAAGCATACGATCCAGCAAATATGGAATAAACTACTGTTCCTGCAGTAATTTTTGAATCTCCCCAAAGGTTGTTGAAGTTATCGGTTCCATCTGAATGATTAATGAACATTAATTCATTAATTTATCTTTTAAAGCTTTATAACTAGGTAAATATATCTTTACAACACTGCCAAACTTACGAGCGACAGTTCCGTAGCATCCTCCGGCAATGATTAACACAACCGCAGTTATTTTCAGAAACATGAAGATATTGATAAACTGATTTACATATTTCATATCACAGCAATTGATAAAACACAGAATGCATATTGAAGCTGCTGCACAAAGTTGGACTGCAGTGCTAGGAATCTCACATCCAGTGTCAAAGAACGGCTGAATTATGTATTTGGCAAACACTAAGCCAGTTACTGCATTTGCAATCGGTCTAAAATTGCATTACAAATCAAGATGTTCAGTAGGCGAGTAATAATTGACAGATATAACGAACTTACACAAACAGAAGGTTGTGGGTCCAAAGAAATAAGAAGGCTATTACGGGTCCCCACGCTTCGAAGATGTAAGTGTACATTCCACCAGCACTTGGGAAGGTTGTTCCAAGCTCCGCGTAACAAAATGCCCCTAACGTGGACAGAAATCCACACACAACCCATATCACCAGAGATGCCCCTACGGAGTGAACTTGAGCAGTTATTCCTTTCGGAGATATGAAAATTCCTGAAAGTATTCACAAAATGTTTAGTACAATATGTTGTTTCAAAAGCTGAACTTAAGTTTTACAGAAATTCAAAGTACCTGAGCCGATGATGCCCCCAACAGTAATTCCAACGGCTTCCAATAATCCTATTCCCCGAATCAGATTTATTTTATCGGGTAAAACGGTTTTCACTTTTCCCTTGTCTCCAACTTTTATATCAGCAACATCTTCCGAATTATTATTAGACACCTTTATAGATTTGCCTTTTCTGTGAGTAACAGGTTCTGTAGTGTCACCACCACCAGTAGTACAAACGGACTCCTTGGACAATGATCCCATTATTAATGGTGTTTAAACTAGTGCATGGATTATAATGTTCTATGCATAAGTGTTCCTTGAATAAAGTAATTTAATTGCCAATTGATAAACATTAAACACACGCTATGCAGGCAACTTCGACCTCGCCAGTCACAAAAAACTGTGGTCCACAGATGCAAAACAGTCTGTGTCGACAATTCACTCAGCTAGTCAGTTAATATTCTGCTCTGTGACTATTCTAAATGCAGTGAAAGGAAGCTAAATGAGTTGCTTATTCATTAACAATACCGAGACTAGTCCTAAGGGGAGAGCGATTATGCAGTACTTTGTGGTCGTCCAACGATGAATGGCAGGCTTGGGGTGTGAATTCGTTGGTGTTAGGAATTAAGCTTTTACGCTACGGCGAAAATATATTAAACAGGCTTGGCAACTTTTTAATACTATATTTACAGCGAGATGTGATTAGGTGAACAACAGTATTAATATTGATAATATTTATGTTATTAACAGTAGCCACTAACCAAGCTTTAGTAATATAGCAGTACAGATTTCATTATTTTGGTGGAGTTCCATAAGAATAAATCATTCATTAACACATTTGCATAAGCAGTTGTAAATTGCTATTATTGCTATATGTTGTAAGTTAGTAGTTGTGAGAAAGATCTACGCTGGATAAATTCGGATAAACGCATTACAGGAGCCAGGAGCATACTTTGCACTTGTAAATCTCGATCAACAATCGTCAGACATCAGAGAGAATCAATTTAATCTTGTGTAAATAGGGCAAAAAATCATCTGCTACTGTCGTGATTTACAAATACAAAGGTTGAATTTTGTTTATTAGAATCCCTGAAACACTGTTTTTTTGGCGTAAATGGGAAGTTATGCTCAATCACGTTTTAACCTTTACTATTCGATACAATGTTGCTGCGTTATTGATCACTAAACTCGTTTTTCGGAATGTCGATTTTACAAACTTAATTAATGTTACTATTTACAGATTTAGTAGTAGAAAAGATGCATTTCATGATGTTAATACAACAAACAGAATGCGTGTAATTTTGTCATCTCTTTGTGTCATTGTGGCGCATAGCACTTATGTCCGATCCAGACATAAAATTGTTATATCATCTTTGCCTACACCCAGTCCTAATCTCCTAGTACTGCTGCTGTGAAGTATTCAGTTAGAGAAAAGTGAATGAGCACTAAATTGCGTACGATTACGATATGGAAGTATCTACAAGTATTATTTAAATATTATGCACGGAGCT
>JAQGBV010001898.1:0-13422 GCA_034698685.1 Isotomurus pseudopalustris
GGTAACTCGTGGTTGACTGTATTGATCACTAATTTCTCAACCGATGAGTCTTTGTTCAGCAATGCGTTAAAAACCCCCGAGTTCAGCATTTGGATATCGTCCGATTGTTTCACACTTGCAGAGGTTGGATTGAGTAACGCTTTCCCACAAACTAGACGCTTTATGCGATGCTAAAACTCCACCGCGTTGGGGTTGGAGTGTAACTTTCCCATACTCCGAATTTGCGAGAAAAAATTCTCCAAATGGTCTTGATTAACGTGCGAAGTCATTATAAACTGAGCTCCATAATCTGCTGCTTTGTCTTGTAGCAATCCTCTTCTTGACATGTTACTCATCATTAATCCTTTTTGGAATGGCGGATACGTCTTTCTCGTACCAACTTTCATTTCTTTAATCCATTTGAATGTAAAATTCAGCAGCTGATTTTGGTCTTCTAAATGCATTCCATATACAAGTTTGTTCGTATCAGAGTGCGTGAGAGAGTCTCGGCAATTCATTAGATCCAACAAATCATTTATGGCTTTAATGAATACAGACGCAGTTGCTGTCCTTGGAACGAGAAGAGGAAGTGCTTTTGAAGTTTTGTTTGAGAACATCTGAAAGCGGAGGCTACATGTTGTCTTTGTCTTCTTTTCATGTGCACATGTCTGTGTGTTAAAGCTGATTGCAAGCAGAATTCTTCTTTTTGGGCTGATATAAGCTTTAAAATTGTGTCCTTGTTTAGTACTGAACCATCTGGGAAAGTTATTCCGCGTCCAATACATAATTCCTCAAGAGTTTCAGTAAATGTGGATAGTCAGGGAATACCCAAACCCGTTTCTGCGTCCCAGGATGTAGAAACTAAGTCTTTCCTATCTCACCGTTTGTCACTTTTGCGATTTCCAGATCTCACCATATCCTTTGGTTCTTTGGTCCCATGTCTGATACCAAGCTTCTCACGTCAACTTCATTGTTATACAATATTCGAATCATGGTCATTAAGTCATCAGCGGAGGGAATTCTTCCTTAATCATAACTAATGATCTGCTTCCATTTGTAAAATAGACCTTGTATTGCACTTACACAAGCAATATATGTTTTCCTCTCACAGTATCATTCTTCAAGTCGTAACAATAAGCAGGATCTATTGATACTTCGTCGAACGCCAAAACTGCAAGTGTTCGAACATAATCCATCCCAATTAGAGCGTTGAAGGAACTTTATGGAACTTCGTGGTTTCAAATACAGTCCATAATAAAAGTAGCGATTGTTGGCTTGAGAGTTGGGAACAGTTAAAAACTTCGCACATTTCGATATGGATTCTTAATCTCCAACGAGTCTCTAATAGGCATATTCATTTTTTTTAGATTGCGCCCGCGGGTTCAGGTTCTCAAACTTATACAACACCCCCCCCCCCCCGAACTCCCCCGAAGAACCATAATTTTTTCCACCCGCTCCATGGAACCCGAAAGTATCCCCCGGTCATTTAAGTTGCCCCAGGTAAACAAGCCCGCAAAGTTCAAAGCAAAGCATTTCAACCCTGTTAAAAATGGCACTAAATGTTGAAAAAACGGATAAAAAATGACAAAAAACACTTAGTTGAAAAATACTGCTAGTAAATGCACAAAAATTTGGAAAAAACCTAAGTCGAAAAAACGGGTTATTGGACCCTTAAAATCTTTTTTTTATTTTTTTTAAATGGGTATTTTTAGAAAATTGATTCCGCACCCGCCCGACTAATCTTCCAAAAGTAAAAATCCCCCCCCCCCGACCTTGATCAAAAAGTAAATCTCCCATTACCCCCGAGCCCCCGCCCCGGCGCGGGGGCGCCCTTGACTGCTACATTGATAATCCTTTGGATTGTTACTGTGCAATCGGGATGTGTTTTCAGTGTTTCGAGAGTAGTCTCTTGTGTTCGTAGAGAGTAATTGAGTCTAAATGTGTTCATCATGTTGTATTTTGATTATCATAGCAAATTTGGGGTAAACCCATAGCTCAACATTCTGGATGTTCATGTTTTAAAGTTGTGAAAAAGAATTGATTTTTTATGAAGGAATGTGTGGCATTTGAAGTGCTGAGAGTTATTTCTAAGATTTGAGTTATACACCCGAGAAGAATCCTTGTGTGAACTGCCGTTGTTAGGGATATTTTTTCTCATCTATCTAGGTGAACATACTTATTTTTTTTATTCGAGAAACATTTCTCAGCTAATAATTGTTGGCTGACCTCCGGCACCTCGTCAGGTCAGCGAGATACAGGACTTTGAATTGTTTGCATACTAAATGGTGGCAGAGTTCATTGTCACTAGGAACACCTGTAGAATTTTTTCTCATATGACTAGGTGATCGGAGTTACTTTTCTCTTCGGTTCCATGCGTAATCGCCTACTACGATATCGCCTACTCATGTATTCGCCTACTAGGGCCATTGTGATCAAATAAAACTCTGAATAATCTCAGATCTACATTCAAAGGAATGATCCAAAGTAATAAAATAGATTCAGATCGACATCATGAAATGATCCAATTAATTATTTAACTTGAAACCTGTTCAGAATTTCATAATTACAGGAGGTCACAAGTTCGGCCCTACTTCGGCACATATGCTGTTATCATCATCAACCTCATAAACATGCTGCTGGCACCCAGCCTCAAGCTCTTTCCCACCAGGTATTCAGCCCAAACATTGTCATCATCATTGTAGCACGGGACCATGCATACCGCTGTCGACAGGCATGCATGGCCACACGCAAGGACCTCCATCTTCCCTGGACCTTCTACACAGGGCTTACTATCCCTATCATAGGGCTTACTATATCCCTATCACAGGGCTTACTATCCCTATCACAGGGCTTACTATCCCTATCACGGGGCTTACTATATCCCTATCATAGGGCTTACTATCCTTACAACGAGGCTTACTATATCCCTATCACGGGGCTTACCATCTCCAGCACGAGGCTTACTATATCCCTATCACGGGGCTTACCATCTCCAGCACGAGGCTTACTATATCCCTATCACAGGGCTTACCATCTCCAGCACGGGGCTTACTATCCCTATCATGGGGCTTACCATCCTTGCAATGCCCCCTGGTGACAACTCCACTGCAATCCAACAATGTGGCAATAGTGTACCAACGCCCCTCCCATACCTCGACGTGCTCATCCAACCTACTCCACAGCTCTAGCCTCATTCAGTCTAATACATTCGACTCGAGAGGTTGCATTCTTCTCGAGCTATTCATTTTATTGCTATTCTTAAATACTTTACTTATGTTAGAATAAATACTTACATATGTAATTGTGAACATAACCTCCAGTCTGCCTACATCTTCGCATTTATTTCCTACAACGGGCTCTTAAGGTTAAGGGCTCTTAAGGGCGTTCCCTTCGTCAGCAGACCTTAGGAGGAACTAAGGGACACTACTTCCCCCCAGAAGGACGGAATAGTGCCAATCTCAACTTAATCTTAAGACAATAAAATAATACTTAAGATGATATTTCTAAATAATCATTTGAACATATTTTAAGAAGATGAGATGATCTGCGATCTAAAATCCCCCCTATATCTTTGTTCGGCCTATTAAAACCATATATAGCTCTTTAGGAAGATGTGGTGGCCATTAGATTAGTTTCCAAATGAATGGTTAACCACAAGCAAATGGTTTGTACTAACTAGTAGAAGTTACGAACTGAACTGAGCTGTAGGCAGGGCTTTATCTTGGACGGACGTAGTATAGACTTCAATTGCAGAGAAGTTGCGAGTAGAATAATGATAAAATTACTGGCTGTCTACTCGATTAGGCGTAGCTTGTGAATATGGCCCGAACACCTGGTAAGAAAGAGCGTGAGGCTGGGATCCAGCAGCATGTTTATGAGGTTGATAATGATGATAGCATATGGGCTGAAGTAGGGCTGAACTTTTGAGCTCGTGTAAATATGAATAATCTCAACAGATTTCAAGTTGAATAATTAATTGGGTCATTTAATGATGTCGATCTGAATTTTTTTTATTAATTGGATCATTCCTTTGAATGTAGATCTGAGATTATTCAGAGTGTGATTTGATCACTACGGCCCTAGTAGACGATATCGTAGTAGGCGATTACGCCTGATACCATTCTCTTCATCAGAGAAACATTTATGAGCTAATAATTGTTGGCTGACCTCCGGCATCTCGTCAGGTCATGTATATACCATATATATATACCATACCACACTTGACATGGAGGAAAGTGATAATGGATTTTACTGTTATAAGTCATAACCTTTGACCCGTAGGCCACAGGACCTCCAAATATTTTTTTCGGATTTCCGAGGTCAAGGCCTTTCAAGCAATACCTTACTTGGCCAGGTTATGTCCCAAAACAACGGAGATATGACGAAAAATATTCCTAACGTTTAGAACGCTACAACTTCGAAACGGTAGGGAATGGAGCGTTGGAGCCCATACTAGTGCTTGATCAACGCTTCATGTGTAACGTTTTTGGAAATTTTCAACAACTTTCAACGAAAGCCAATTCCCGTAAGATCCGTGCCTTATCCTCTAAGCAATCACAAACACTTATAATGTTATAATCAATACGCTTGGTGATCAGTTGTAATTCTGATCGTCTCCAGACATGCATTTAGTGGCCTTTTGGATTTTTTATGCTTGCGATCTTTTGTTATTGAAATTGAGTAGTACGCTTATGAGTGTCAAAATGGCATATGATTTTCCACGGACCTTCGTCACTAAGGTAATGTTGGGACACATGACGGACATTGTCGCGGACACATTACGTACTCCTATAAGCCCGAATACCTGGGCTAACAGGTAAGCAACACTGGTTGTGTTACCAATTTTGCCCTGTATTAAACTGTGTTATTTAGTAATAGGTACCAAACCACTTGCATTGCCATCCCCTTTAGTTCATAAGTTAATGAATTGCACACAGGGATTTCTTTTCTTACCATAGCTATGCATAGGCGGTGTATGCTATTTGTGCAGCAATGGGATGGTTGTGGTTGTTTCTAGTTCTAACCCTTCTATCCCAACTGAATGAAATTGAAAGTTTGAGTGAGTCGGTAGGAGATGTAAGATGCAGTATTATTTATTGGGTTAAACATTATAGTATCATTGAAGCAGCAATTTATAACTTTTGTTAATGTCATTTGTTAGCATTGACGGGTTTGCTTGTCTTTGTAAACCTGTATAATGTACAAAGAATTCAGCTTTGCAAAGGATAGTTTTCTGTGGCAAATGCATCCCGTACAGTTCTATTTGTATCCCTTGGACTTAAGTCGTCTACTGCAAGCCGACTAGAACTCGACCTCATCAGATAAACTTTTTATTTGTCTGCGTTTGTCGTTCGAACTCACACAACAGTATTTAAAGACCGTCAGAATAATATTGTGAAATTGGACACCGACATCTACAAAAGGCATTGTCCCTAGAAAATACTGTCTCAGGGATTAAAACACAACTGAAGCCCAAGGATCCTTTAAGGTCTGGAACAATGTAATTGTTTTACTCGAATTGAAACATTGAATATTTGCTTACGTCCAGACTTAAGTCTGCATCAAGTGGCACTATCGCTGACTTGGTGACAGTATAGGATAGGAGCTATAACTGCAATCATGAGGAACAATTTAGCTTCATAATTCGTCAGATTCACCAAGTCAGTCTTACCTAGATCTTAAACGATACACTCCGACTGCTTCGCAGCTACAGATCTGCTGGTACTTCTTTGTACGCGTCAATTTTGACTAGTTATTCTTCATATGAATTTACTGACGTCACGAACTTGATTTATTTATAATATTCGTTTAATATTATAATGATTATCGTCGACATTTGACATATATTCTCAACTTTTTAGCTTACAATTCTAAACTGAGCAAACTTAAAACCCGGCTTTCAAACATTGATTTTTTCAAACATTACCAAAAGTCACGGCTAATTAATTCACAATTAATTATTTTCAGGAGCAAGTGAGACAATCGCAGGGATAGAAACTTTCGAACGCACTCATGCATGTAGTCTTAAGCACGCAGTTGTTTTTGTGATATCCTTTGATCAAGCCATGTATCACCTACTGTTAATTGTGACCGCAGCTGTACTCACACCCAGTGTATCACTCGGACAAGAGAATGAGAAAAAGCAGGTCCATATCAACAAATTCATTCAACCGAGTTTTAAAAAACTCAACGACGATATTTCCCTGGACCTAACTCCTCAGGCCCAATCTTATTTCATCGAACCAGAACTTCCTTCTTCAACAACTGTGAAACCAACTTTTAAACGACGGAAGACACTAAGGCCAATTAGTTCATTAACAGAGAAGAAGAGACCCTCACTGACATCTGAAGATGACCCTGAGAGTACACGGCTTCCGTCTGCTCCCTTCAATCCATTCACACAAATAGTGAATACTGGTTTCGCGAAGAAGCGTCCTTCACCACAACGGACAAAAAGTGGAGTTGGAGAAGAATCTAACCCAAGTGCTGATCTGAATAATAATTATCCTGAAGTCAATGATATCCGTACTGCTACGACTGAAGGTATCCCCGAGCAGACCACGCCTAGGGAAGTTCTTAGAAGGAAGAAGAGTAAGTCCGCGTTTGGAATTCCTTCCACACCTGCACCTCAACTAAAAATTAACAGTAAGCCTAATCGATTCTTATCTCCAAGGAGAGCAAATGTGAACTCAAGGTCTACCCTTGCCACTGATTCTGTAACACCATCAACGGTTCCAAAAAGCACTGTCTTCACTTCTGATAGCCGTGAAGTTTCTATTCGCTCAACATCGTTCACTACTTCTCCTGCGTCCAGGTCAAATAGAGGAGGTCGGCAGGGTGGGGGATTTGTACTAAGACCGACACAAGCTTCTTTATCTGATGGTGTTGCATCAGTTAAAAACGAAAGCACCAAGCTTATTCGACGGAGGAAGAAACCGTCTGCTGAAACATCAACATCTGCCTCCTATTCGGAGCAAAATGATACAGAACCTAAAGAACCAAGACTGGTGGTTAAGAGTGATGTGCCGACAGGCAGGAAGATTCCCTTAGGTCTGCAAAGACGACCAAGTTCTCGAACCAAGCTGCCTGAGCTAATCATCTCTGACCCACCAGTGGATTTAATTCCGAGCAATTTTCCTTTAAAGGGAAGAGTTAGAGAGAGAGGGGAAATCACGAGTCCGCTTACTGACTCCGTGCACGAGTCCTCCGACACAGTAAACGCAGCGGTACTTTCTCCTGAAGGTGAAGCCGCAGACACAGCTTTATCCAATGCCCCCCCAATGGACGTGACAAGTGACGTCAACTACAGACCACGCAACTTATCCAACAGGAATCCAAATCCTTTGGATAAACTCTCCAATAGACAAGCTGCTGCTAGACGATTTCTCACTCCGAAAGAGAAAAAACCGAATGAAGAAGTAGCGACTCTGACACCTGTCGTCCATTCGCCTGCGTCTCTTCTGAAGAAGACTCCATTTTCCTTGCGAAACCTAAAAAACCGAAGGCTTGGACCTGCAGGTGCAATTTCTACGTCAACCACAGAAGTGTCTGTTATTGAAGAAGTTCCTGCTGGACTAGACGCTCCTGGAAACTCAACTGCTGCAGGTTTTGATAAGGAAGGGAATAAATCAGAAGACGACGAAAAGAAACCAGAAGAAGGTGAAGATGGTGATTCCCCTGAAGAATTAAAGGAAGCCTCCACATCGCCACCGTCCACTCTTCCAGGCAAAAGGAGACCACCTGTGCTTCCGGGGGGGAGGAAACCTGTGATACCTAGGGTTCCCAACCGCAAAGGGAACAATGTTGTTTCAACGACAACCACGGCTAAGCCAGCGCTAGAGACCACTCCAACCCCAGCGTGTGAAGACGGAAAGAAATACAATAAGATTTTGAGGAAGTGTATACCTGCATATGCCCCTAGATCTGGATAAAAATGAAATGAAAAAATGAAATCGTCGACCGAACTTATTGCATACCGACGGAGGGAAGTGTTTCGGCGTTTTTTACTCATTGTGTGAAAGCGTTTATATATATATGTCTATGGTGAAAGCAAATCATCATTCCATTGCAATTTAACGGCATACCTATTTGTGCAATCATTCTTATTACATTACTTTCAACTTGCGTTGGATAATGAAAATTAATGCCTTGTGTTGCATTCATCGGCAAATGAGGCATTCACAGGCTAATGTTTTTTTAATGAAATGTATTTTGATGGACCTTAATTAAATCCTCATTAAAATAAAGAATAATCCTGCTAAAATCTTCCTTCTTCAATCTATTGTATATGCTTACTTTGATATTGCAATCTGATTTTAATCAAGTAGAAGTTGTTTTTTATCATTATTTACTGCTTCTTGAGGCTCAAACAGTAAGAAGCTGAACGATCATGACTCGGTACATCTTTTCTGAGATGAGAATCTCCTCGTCTCACTTTGTAAGGTTATTGTGGTTGTCTCAGCATCAATTTTGTCACAAATTATACAATATTTAACTAATTTCACTTTACTAATGAGGTTAACGATGAAACATCAAAAATCAAGTGTTCAGGCTTCTGCGACTGACATGAATAACTAACAAGTTGCAAGTTTGGACGTAAATGGTTTGCCCAAGTTTGATGTGTACGTGGTGATTAAATGATTGATACTCAATATAAAAGAATTACCAAGTACCGAAGTAACTCTTCCTTTACTTCTTGATAGGTCGGTAGGTCTGATTAAATGTCAAGATCACACTAGTTATGTACTTACCCCTAACGACATGCATGAATGGTTAATTTGATAACATATCAAGAGTCACACATAATAGAACCTGACGTCTATACACTTAGTTGTTACATGCATGCCATGTGCAGCGACTAGCGACTCTTTGCATATGACTTTTCTACAGGTATGGCAGAATCTTAAAAATCTATTCTATTTTGAGCAAATGATTTCTTCTTCACTTACACAGCTGTAGTAACAATAATAATAAAGCAAACAAATCTTATGTGACAATCATTCCATTTTTGCATTCTCCTTCTAAAACTACAAGATTTGTCTGGCCATTAATATCGAACTAATCGAACAAACAAAACGAATATATTAGTATGTATTATAATCCCTCACCAAACTTAACTTATTGAAATCAGTGTGTATAAAAACATTTGTCCACAAATTAGATGTCACTCAACTCTTGAAGCAAACAAAAGTTTCGCAACATTCACTTACGAATGATTAAAAATTAGCATCATATTGAGTCAATGCGAAGGATGCAGTAAGTATGTCACCTTGCATGTGGGCTTTATTCAGCTTATCTTTCAACCAAATAACATCACTAGGATATGGATGAACAGAATGCCTTGTCTCTGGTTGAAAGGTAAATGCATTTTGAGATTTATACTTGTTTTATTTCCATTTAGTATGACGAGGAATGATACAGAGATGATAAAAACTGCAAAGTAGTGCAAAGTCATCACGATAGCTATGAAGTAATAAATGAAAATGAAAGGTGCACCAAAATCAGGTATGGCAACTTTTGTGCCACCTTCTTGCTCCTGAGAATGCAAGAACAATGTGTAGCTTGGGTCTTACGTAATTCGTCTTCAGTTATGCTGCAATTCAAATTCAATTATATTATACTTGATATTGAGCATTACTACATTGCAACGACTTCTAGCATTCCTAGCAAAGTGGAGCCAAGTGTCAGCATCAAATCGACCGATGTATGAATCGTTAGCAAGGCATTTTAGCCAAATCTTCTCACACGGACTGAATAGGGACAAGTAGCGTTCTCACAAAGGACGAAGGAGCACACTTTGCGTGCAATTTTTGACACTTATTGGGGGGAGAATCATAAATTAGGTCAAAAAATCCTAAGGTCACTCAATTAAACTTCAACATTGATCGTAATCAGTTGGATTTGGGTGAATACAGAAGTTGTAGGGTTCCGTCCTGCTAGTTTCTGTAAAAACTTGGATTTTCATATATTAGTACATTTTAATCGGTAACATGAGAAATGTTTTGAGCCTTCTACTAACACTCGGATTTTTTGTGGAGTTTCTCCATGGCCAGGAGCAGTTTCATCGAGCAGTCGTTAGACCGAGAAAGCGTATGAAAAGATTACGGCTTCACAGACAGGTACATTAAATGTAATAACACTTAGAAAAAACTTTCAAAAGCTTTTTATAAATATTTGATTGAAACTTAAGACATTCGAGGAACCAATTAGCCATCGTTATGCAGCTGAAGCAGTAAAGGATGCACTCCAAAATGAACAAGGATCACAGCTTCTTGTTCAGCATTTGGCATCCCAGTTCTATCGCAGCGGTCAAACACAGAAACAGCCGAACTCTCCTGTACAGAAAGACGTTTCTGAGTTGGCTCCGAAGGGGCTTATGTTTGTCGATCAGTACGGGCGTCTTGTCTCAGAAAACCCAAATGCCCAGGCTGATCAACACGTTGTCATTCCTAATGTGAAATACTTGCACCAACTCGGGAGGAATGTTGAAAGCCCACTTCAACTGTCTCAGCCTCAGATTCATGGTCAGCATCAACCAAGATTTGAAGTTCTTTCCCAGGAGAGGCCAAACGTACGGTCTCATGTATTACAGCAAATCCCAACGCATCTCGCGCATCAGATAAAATTTGTTAATCAGTATGGGCCAGAATCTGAAAGCTCAAATATCCCACAGCAGGAAGTAGGCCTGCAGTACGCCTTTCCAGCCCTTCAGCAAGTTTTCAATCCTCACGACATAGTTCTTCAGCAAGAGCCACTCCTAATACAACAAGCGATTCATGGAGCTGGTCCAGATTTTCCACAGGTTTTTCAAGTTCCTTTTCAACTGCGTCCAGCTTTTCCTCAACAAGTAATCCAGCCTCAATTCACCGGTCAACTCCAAGTGGCCCCTCAACCTGAGCAGCACCTTCAGCCCCAAGTTGCATATGTGGATGCTGCCCAGTCGCCTCTAGTACCCCAAGTCAAAAAAATTGTTGCACCTCCAACTATTGTGAAGAAAGCTATAGTGCCAAATGCTGTAGTGAAGGTTGTTCCCGAAGTCCACCTTATCAAGCAACCAGTTCTGCCTCCAGCAGTCTTCCAAAAGCAAATCTTCGCATTAAAGAATCCTCCAGTTCGAGTTCTTACTTATAGCGACCTGTGTACTGTCTATCCCTACCAAAGAAAACTCGCTGGATGTGTCCTGAAAAAATCAGTGATTCCTGAACTTCATCATCCTGACATTCAGCAAGTCTCTGAACAGAGGACAAGTGCTACCAATGTCGCCGAAACTGAGACAAATAAAAAACAAGCAGACCATTCAACCACAGGAGGAATGGAAAACATTCAAGCTATTTTAGGTCCATCTGAGAAAGGTGACACTGGAAGTTTTCTTCCTTTAGATGAGGAAGGAGTCGAGTTATCTGTAATTCAATCGGATGCGAGTGAGCAAGCTAAAAATGACAATGTAAGTGTGGCTGCTTCATCAAACAAAAACGTCAATCGAATTGTGGTTGCCTCCAAAGTTTCCAAAGCGCTAGTTGCAGCTAAAACAACATCAGCCCCAGTGACAACTTCTTCTACTCCTGCAAGCATCCGTAGTACAAAAACCACCACCACAACAACAAGAAAGCCAAAGACGAAAGGAAGAAACAGTGGAGGAAGCAAACGCACAACCAGCAACGGTGGTAGAAGAAACGGACGAACGGGAAGCAGGAAGAGTCGTTCCACTACTACGACCACGGAAACCCCATTTAAACTTGCCTGAGACTCGAGTCAGGGCGAAAGTTGTTAAAATACTTGTAAGACATTATTCGCTTGAAGGGAGACATTTCATTCATGAGCGAAGTATTTTAGAAATGCTATCAGTACTAAAGTATTCCTATATATATTAATAAACTTCATGCATGATTGTGACTCGTGGCCAGTAGATTTCTCTCTGTAACGCATGAACTGCTGTGTATGAAGTGAAGTGAGACAACTCTGTGGTGCCTATTTGCTGTAGAGATGTTAACAAATGCGAGAACATTCAAAGATTCAATCCTTCAAACAGCTTTGCGAATATTGGATAAAACATAACCCTTAAATAAATAAAAATTAAATGAAGCGTCTTGTTGTTTTCTGCTACCTCTGACTTTGAGGGATCAGTGATAGCTCTACATGTTCAAAGTTTCAATGAATTTGCCTTGATGTTGTATGCACGAAAGAAGGAGCACTTGTATGTATGTATGTGTATGTTGTGCATTGTATAAGCATGAGCATGTAAATGGAAAGTAACTACCGAATCAAATTAACTCACTTATTTCATTTGAGCATGAACTTCGCACATTGTTAATCGTGGTTAATCGAGCATATTCAATTAATTTTATATTTGAACTCCACATTTCCTAACCAAACTGTAAATTTTCATCGTCAGAGACTTTCAAATTATTCATAAAGTTTGCTAAACTTTAATTTGAAACAGAAAGAGCTGATTTTTGTCATTATGTTCCCGTTTTTAATGATTTCATGTGCTTGCATTCTAATCCCTCTTTTTCGATGACTGAACATAAAATTTTGAAAATTTATTTTACCATATCTTTTCGAAAACTGTTCCACTTTGAAATTCAATTTCCCGTTTACCAAAATTTCACGTGGTTCGGGAGCGGTGGGGCAGATTAAGTGTTCGGTCGTAAATAAAACACCCTACCTATAGATGGATATATTTACAATTTAGTCTTTGAGGATGTACCTTGAGCTGAAGTGCAATTTGCATCCGATTTTTGAACTATATGCTCATGAAACGCTGGTGAAAAGTGAGCTGAATTGGAACAAATTGTTAATCTACTTTTAGACTCAATTTAGACTTCTTCACATTAGAATAATTCCCATGTAAGACATAAAACAGAGCTTAGTATACCTGGAAATGTAACTGTACTTGCACAGAAGTTTATCTGTTCAAGTGCAAATAGATTGTAGAACTCAACCTACCAACTCAACCAACTCATACCTTCTCATTAGGCTTGAGCACAATACCCCACTGGATAAACTGGACTTTCCTTTCGATTCACATTTAATTTCCAGTGGAGTTTAACTTTGTGACAAGGTTTGCAATGATAATTCCGAGTGTGAGCATAAAAATGTGGGCTGAGTCATATTGGGTCGTATGCATAAAGCTGAGCACTTGCTCTTTACTCGCAATTTCTGAGCATTTACTCGTGATCGTATGAATAAAACCTTTTGCTCAACCTTCGACTCGGAGCATGAGCAAATGCTCATTGTCAAAAAATGAGCCAAGATGGCTTTAATTGTTCCAATTCAGTCGATTAGAAATAAAAAACATTACAAACCTCGGCGGGAGTGTCTTCCACAAGATTTTCGAAAGCTCTTCCGATTTAGCAGTGATAATGTGGTCACCGAATCTCGTGGAGGAGCGCTGACAGAGAAACAGCAGATGATGATATTCTTGAGATACATGGCTGATCCTGG
>JAQGBV010001899.1:0-13421 GCA_034698685.1 Isotomurus pseudopalustris
TACTCAAGGATGATATTTGATACTCACACAAAGACTCACACATAAGAACTTTGCTTGACACACAATGTAAATTTTGTTTCTCTGTGTGATACAAAAAACCCTAAGGGTGTTGCTTTCTCCACTCACCAACAAGCTTTATTTGTGTTTTTTATACGAACCTATTTATATATTGAAGGACTCTGTGTGTGTTTGTGTGTTAAATGACATGACACTTGGTAGATGAAGGAGTGATGAAAAAGCTCTCTTCATTGATTGCTTTCATTCATTGATATAAATCGATAAGGAAACAGTCGTGTCTGTCGAATGGTTTATGCATAGGAATTCCGTACTATTCGTACAGTTCTTTTATTCATTCAACTGTCAGATGTGTTTTGTACGGTATGTCCAGTTGCGATTTGACACCTGAGAGACCTCAGAGAGGTCTGTGACTTCTGAAAAGTTTTTATGTCCACGATCCGTATCTACTGTCTAATATGAAAGAACTTCTAGAATGTCTGCAGTCTGCAATCTTCAAGGAGTAATGTCTCAAGAATGGATATGCCTTGTGTGCAACATTGTAGAAGGTATCGATTCAGAAAGACGTGACTTCAAGTATCATTTATTTTTGTGTAGTCTTTCTTCTGAGGAAAAGGAAGTTTTTAGGTGTTTTCTCTCATATTAAATGGAATGACGTACTGAGTAATTGATAGTTGTGGTAGGCTGATTGGCATCCAAAAAATACCTTCAGTATTCTCCTGTCCTTTTAGTGTCACTTCCCGATGCAAGTGAACTCACTATAACATTCATGTAATTTGAGATATTTTGTTTCATGAAATATTTAAGAAGAACGAAAGTCAGACCTGCCTTCACTGATGAAGTCCCAGTTTTCTTGGAGGACAAAAGATGTGTGTGTGTGTGTGGTTGCTATGCTATACTAATTATTAGTATTTATTTGTCTACCAATCAATCCGCTGTATCAAACGGAGGTTCTTGACTCGTCTTTTGATAAAACTGCTGACAAGGCTGACAAGGCTAATTGACAGTTATTCACTTTGAAATAGCTTTAGCAATAATGGAATTGCTGTGCACAGGTAACACAGAACCTTTTATTCCGTTGTATGACAAGTACTTTTGTTTGTTAGCTGTCATTGGGAGTTTAAAGCGATTGATGAAATCAGCTGCAAAATGTATGGAAACTTGATTCAAGTAGAGTTTGAGGCAAACTTCATGAATTGTGATAATGATGTGATGAAACTGCTCTTGAGGATTCCACTGCTTGAGGTTCACGGTTCGGTTGCTCAGCTAAAGGGAAGAAGTAAAAACAGACTTACAACACATTTGATCCAGTTGGAAAAGAATGTCTTTTAGGGTAAACTCCAGAGGACAAACACACATGATACACAAGACCATGACAAACCTGCTTACACCACACTACATAATAAAAATGTGAAGAAGCATATTGCTTACATTTCAACCCTTTTTACTCTTTTTAAGTTTCAGTATTCACCCATTCTCCACTTTGTACCCTTTGTGGTGTTGCACGTTACAGAAATCCAGGTTGATCATTGACTACAACTAGATTATGTGTATTTCGTGTAGTGGTGGTGGAGTGGGAAATGTTCATCAAAGATAGTTCATGTGATGAAGTTTGCCACGGGGCTTGGAAGGGGGATTGGTTTCACATTTCCAAAAAACGGGGTGGTAAAAGCCGTGGTGACGGACTTTTTGGTCCGTGTCGAGTGTCAGGTTTTTCTGGTGGAATGAGAGTTTACGAACTACGTTCACAGGAGAGGGTAAAGGTAGACGAGTAGACATGCTTGTGTGGTAGACTACTGAATGGGAGTGTTGTACAGAGGAGTGAGATGATTTATTGAGAAAGTCCGTTTCATAGTGTAATCTGCTGGCTTGAGAATTTGTGAGGACACTTAATTGGGAAAATGAACGAGTTTTGACGGACTTTTTTTTACACCAAATAAGGTGTTCCTCCCCTTGCGATAGGAATGTGTAGATTCATCACTACACTTACTACAACCACAACCACTACCTTAATAATGCATGTGAGTGTCTGGTTCATCGTAAAATCAATACTAATAGTCGTCCTCCTCTGGCAGACAACGTGGAATATGAGTTCCATACTTCTGAAGCTTTGAAAGTCAAGGTTTAGTGCATTGACTGTTTGGGACAAATTGATAGAAAGGGACTAACTAACGTTTCTTTAGGTGAGAGAGAGTGTTTTACTCCAGAAGTTAAATGAATCAGAAGGCAGGACTGGCGTTTTTCGAGGAAAGAGTTATAAATGGTAAATGTTTGGTGCTGAACGATTTACTGTGTTGAATGCACATGATACATTCTTTAAAGTAGAAAGCATTTACTTTGAAAGTAAAAGGAAGGAAGGCTACAAACTACAAGCAGAACGGACGGAGCAATTCTACGCTTACGTATTTTTTTGTCCTTACCGGATATTCCAGTTCATTTTTCACTGTTAATCTTTTCCTCTTTTTTCTACTAAACAACAATAATTTTGACAATAGGAGAACATAGAAGAAGACTGATAGATAGGCAGCCCGAGTTTTACTCCAGTTGTTAACAAGTATATAGGACAAAAAGGGAAATAGTCAAACAAGTGACTTCTTCTTAGGGATCACTTCTTCCTTCTCTAACACTTGCGATCCAATTGAATGATACACTTTTTAAAAGTCATAACCATAAGAAGAGAACCCTTTCTTTTATCCTTTGCAATTGAATTACTGAGCGATTTTTCACGATAGTCATATGTACGTAATTACTATTAATTTTGTGCCGGCATTTTCCCTGAAGTTTAGGTGTAATAATGACGAGAAGAATCCCCGTAAAAGAAAGATCATTTATCTCCTTTTGTTGCTATTATTTCATTGTTCCTCTCCATGCGTGTGCCTAGCTTTTCAAACTGGCGAGGGAAGTCTAATCGCTCGACGTAAAGTGTGATTATATGTTAACTGTTCAATGAATTAGGTTCTTGTTTTGTAGGGTAAGTGATAAGCTCTTAAGTAAGGCGTGTTCGATGATGATGATATCCTGTCTGATGATGGAATACCAATGGAATTCCTGCAGCCTGTGTTTTGTCATGTTATTTATTTATTGGCCGATTGCATGATCTATTTACTCTGGATTTCAGTGACCAAATGAAAAGTTATAGAAGATACGTAGTACACAACGTCGTGTAATAAACCACATTTGGACACAATAAGCCAGCTTTTAAGTTGGTGTCCTTGATAGAACATAATATTGAAGCATAAAGCGGAGATAGGAAGGCAAGCCTCGTGAAAGCAAATTGAAGTGCATGCAAAATGCAAGATGTTTTCCGATTACTGTGAAGGACTTCTTTTGCTGGAACTCGTTCAAGTTTCATGATGATTAAGCACTTCACTTTCACGGAAAATGGGTTTACTGGACATAATTATGCAAAGTAAGCCAAAGCCACGATGTAATTGTGTCAATAAAGCAGCTGTACAAGTATCCCTTGTCTTAGATTAATCACACTTTTCACTCTAATAAAGCAGTTGGTCATTTCTTTTCTTAAGAATCCACGTCCACGTGTAAGTTTGCCCATCACAAGTTTATCTGCTTTCGCCGGGTTTAATCAGCCAATAAAAAATTGAACACGATAGGCTGCAACTCTTTTACGATAATAGAATGGATTAGGGATGAACGAGCTAAGTATATAAAGTGTGTGTGGACGGTATAGATAAAGAATAGGACAACTCACACAGTCCATCTCAAGCTGCTTTGTGTCTTTTGCCTTTTAAATAAAAGGTTGAATCGTTCAATCGGGCTTTTTGTGTTGTCCTTAAAACTTCTTCTCCATGCAATCAATTACTAGTTAAGGTGAAGCACAGGAGTGCAGAGGAGAGTTGGGTAGAAAATCGAATGCAGCATAATTATTGCATGAGCAGACAGTAGATAATGATGGTCAAAACTCAAAACAAGGTGGTAGGATGGAAGGAGGTTATCACTATAAAAATGATCTTCATCATCATCACAACGTATCAAAAGTAGCCTCAGGTATAAAAGAGTTTTAACTGTGAGTCCGCAGTGGCACTTTCAGTTAGAAAGTTGCCTGAGGTTCTCCAGTTACTTCCAGCAGCAACTGAAGATGCTTTAAGCAAAGTGTGTTAAGGCATCACTGGCACGAGTCTTCTTTAAGTAGAAACACATAGGAACATTTGGTCTACGGTCCTTTATTAAGGATCTTCGTATAAAAAGTGCGTGTGTACATCAGTATACCTGTTACCTGCTATATAGTGATATAAAAGTGATATAAAAGTTAAAAACATCCCACCAACTTCTCAGGTCAAGGTGGCTTGAAAAGTACTCTTTCATCCAGTTTGCATTTAAAACCTTGACATCATCGCATAATTATTCTTATGGGTCCGGCCAGAAGAAAACGGTGTAGCAACAGAGGTGAGTTTTTATCTGGTGAATTTAAAGTTCATTTCTGAACCAGTTGGGTTTTTTATTGAGCATGCTAACTGTTCATCTCGTCTGGGCCACAAAGACCGAGTTAAACCTAAGACACTGAATGTAAGGAACTTGCACTTTCAAGAAAGAGAAGATGAAAGTAGTCAAGTAGTCATCATTCTTTGTAGTTTTTTGTGGGTACTGCGGAGTCAGGAGTGTGCCATAAGGTGAACGGGAAAAAGTGCGGTTGTTACATGTGGAATGATGGCATGAAGCGATTTTTTGTTCAGATGTAATTAGGCAGGTGAAAGAAACTTGGCTGTGTGCTCAGGATTCAAGATTCAAAAGGCATGTGGCCTGTGGTTTGCTTTATTGTCTTTCCTTCAAAACAGGAGGAAGCATGGATGGATTTTCCTCTTGTCGATCCTATTCACATTGGAGAGTGGATATTGATGTGTGCTCGGTGGAAAATGACAATTTGTTTAATACTTATTATATCGCAGAGTGATTACACTCGGCTGGAAGTTTGTCCACACAGACAGAACACGGTGAAATCAGAGATTCAACTGATTTGTTTGTTTAACCTCATTTCATTCAGTCAACATTATCGTTATTCTAACAACTGGGAATGATTAGTCTGAGAAATCTACATGCATTTTGTTCGCTTGAATATGTCACATCTTCATAAATCGGATATTAAATCCTAGCAAATTACTGCAAAGCTGTTCGAAATAGGAATCAAAAGATTGTTTAGATTAAGAATTTAATCAAACTAGCAGAAGCATTTTGATGTCCAACTCTCAGCAATCTACCATTTATAATACATGTAAAAACACAATGGTAGAAAATTGCTGAAATGTGTACTTGTACAAGAATATTTTCCTGAAAAATAGGAATTAAAAGACAGCTGTTGCTGAGAAAAAGTAGTTTAGTAACTAAAAGGGGAGAACCTTAGAGAACCCGTTGAATTTCCTAGTGTTTCTTGGCATGAGTGGCGTCGTCGGCAGGGGATGATTTAGTTTTCAGGATGAAATGATTCAATTTATGGGGATCAAAGTCTCATAGATTTCACAATGAAAGATAGATACCCTTGATCTGAATCTCCGCTCTCCAGTCATTCTGACATGATGACAAGAGACAAAAGCACACATAAAGTTATTTAGTGAGAACTGGAATTCGTCTCTCTATTCAGTCAGAGAATGAATTGCCTACAAAAATGGAAAGAAGACTAATTTGAACTCACAGTTCCTGCGAGATAAAAGATTAAATGGATGTTGTAGAAGGGGATGGATTTATGGGAGAGAAAAAGTTTCCATAAAGTTGAAAGACTCACCAGCAACTGCTGCTTTCGTACAGATTGTGTGCAGTCAACGTTGTCTCTCTTTCTCCTCAGGACTACTTGAGATATTCATCTCCCAGTCTCTCTCTCTCTCACTTACAATTAGTTAGCACTCTCTCGCTTCATCAGGTAATTTACTTACTCTGATCCTCATCGACAAGGTGTGTGCGTGCATCTCTCATTCATTCGTATTTCTTAATAATACAAAATTAGAATCATGTGTCTCTATTCATTCCCTTTTTAGATCTTTTGAACGAAATACCTCTATGGCCTCTATGAGACTAATATTTATTAGGAGAACCTTCTTTAGATTGTAAAATTCAAGAGAAAAGCTTCATAGACATGCGACGACATGTGCTACACGAGAGAGATGAAGTGGTTCCATAAGAAAAGGTGGCTCCTAAAGTGTGCTAAGGTAGTAATTGTATGGGTTGCTCTTTAACCCTTTGATTTGCTTCCTCATTGTTGAAAGATGCCCTTGTAAATAGATCCCCGTGAGTTGAGAGTTGAGATGAACTTGGTGGTAGTGATTGTGGAGATCGTGGGTAGGATTCTTTTTAGTTCCACTTCAATCTTTTCATCTTCTAGTCTTCTAGAATATATAAATAGAGAATCTCCTGCTTCTGCTCATGTAGGATTATTATTGGAAGTCGATTGAGATTCGAGATGATCTTCATAATCATGTTTTTATGGGTTGGATGGACTAACTGACACTGAGAGGGAGATGATTATTATTACTTTACGTGCAGATGCAATAGAGAGAATTTATAAAGCGGAGAGAGAGAGCGAGAGCTTTTGGGTTGAAAGTCTACGAGGAGTTTTATGAGGTTTGTGGTGATGATATGTTGTAGCCTTAAATACCTTCCGTCTGTCTGTCTGTATGTGTGTGTGTGTCGGGTCGATGATGGTGTGTGTGCTTGAGGAATTTAAGGTTCAAAGAGAAGATATGATATACATAATACTAATACATATTATGGGTTTAAATCAAGTGGAAAGAAAACGAGTAAGTTTTTAAGTGTGCGAGAATGGGAAGAAGAAGTATCGATTGCATATAAGTAAACGGAGAGATAAAACTCATCACTGGTAGTTTGTGTTGAAGTTGTAGTTTTGTAGCGCAGTGGGTACGCAACTATCAAATGTAAAGGCAGGTCGGCCAGGTGCTATGTGATCATAATGAGAGATGTATTTCGATATTTTTTGGAGCAGAAGCTCCGTACAGTTGTAAAAAGTAAATGAAGCTCGATCTCCTACTTCATGGAGAGAGGCGTGTGTATTTGGTCTAATTCAAAAGAGAAGAAGAATTTGGAGAGACAACTAGAAAAGAATAAACTGTATAGCGATAGATCTATATACTTTGTATGTGAACACAGTTGACTGAGGAAGAAGAAGAAGCCCTCGTGAATCTTGCACGAGCCTCCGATTGCTCGTGAGGAAGAAAGTCTTATTATTACATTAAGTCGAAGGGTCGTCCTACGGTCGGTTGTTCTTCTTACGAGGCAGGTGTGGGCTTTCGCTTGTTCGCTTGTTGTGTGTTGTGTGTCCCTTCTGGTCTCTCTCGGAAGAAGCGACACACGCGATGGAAAAAGAGACACTGATCTCCACAGAGAGATGAACATTTGCTAATTGTTTTAAATATGAAAGGCAGCTGTGCATATTTTAGGTTTTAGACTTTGTGAGTCTCAAGGGAATTTTTGATTTGTTTTGAGGTAACGGCTAAGTACACACTTAGGATGGAGAATGGGGGTGGAGGTGGATTGAAGCTTTACAAGTGGACTCTATAGTGTATTATAGTTTATGTAGTATGTCGTGGTTCTTAAGAGAGGAGATATCGAATTACCCTGGAGGGTCATCTTCTTAAGAGCTCGCTTGCTTCTCCAGAACATTTCACACATTTCTTTGATACGGCTCTTTAGCGTTGTGCACCTTGTTTGTCTAGGTCAATAATGTGTCTGCTTCGCATATTGAGTCAGAAGTTGTGAAAGACCATCTGCACCTCCGTCCGTGTGACACACTGCGTGAGTAAATCCCTTGAGGTCGAGTGCCAACCTTATTATTATATCTTATAGCAAATGTACTTATGGATTTTGATGTTGCGTCGGGTCTCTTGAAAAGGTCGAGAGAACATAAGAAGTCTGTCTTTATACTTCCTCCTGACGGAAAAGGAGGAAGTAAAAGAGGAAGGGGTCAAATGACCAAGTGGTGGACAGACCACTTAAGACACGAGAATCTATTTTTAGTCTGTTTGTAAGATGCTCAGCGAATGATTGCAAGGAATGAAAGTGACAAAAATATTTTTCCCTATAAAAGCAAAGCACGAGCAGATGGGAAGGAAGAAGAAGAAGCAACATGCGTTTTAAACTGTTCATATTGTCCTTCTCAATTGTGTGTAAGTCACTAATAGTTCTTTCTGTTCTTATTGCAGATGCCTGTTCAAGTCGATCGACACCCAAACCTCGGCCACCCAGTCCGACCCAGAGGCCAAATATTACCATTCAAACTTACACATGTCCTCCTGAGTATGATGCTCACTACTGTCTCAACGGTGCTACCTGCTTCACCGTGAAAATCGGTGAATCTATTCTATACAATTGCGAGTAAGTTGATTAATCTATTTACATTTGTCTTTTTATTACTCCTCGACGTTCTCTCCAACAACAACAACTAACTTTCTCCAGGAAAACATGAACGTAGTTTAAGGAGGATAACTTGACACATAAATAGCGTATCCATCAAATGGATACAAAGACTTAATAGCTTAAAGGAAATCACACTGACCAACTAATATTAAGTAAAAGAATTTGGAACTTGTAAGCTCACAAAGTTGAGATGTGTGAATAGGTTTAAATGTTTATTAGGCTGAGAAGTCTTTTGGGATTTGGTGTGAAGAAAGCTTTTGTGATTTGAGTGAAGAGGGATTAGGACTGGGGATGAAATGAGAGCAAACAAGAATTATGATTAGGAGGACAATAAAAGGGAGGAATTTAGTTAATCCGGTAAATCGTATGGAGACCACGATCAGGATGTCAAGTTGATCTGGGAAAGAATGAATTCCGTTTGTTCCTTCAGAGAAATCAGCAGGTTCCTTGCAATAATCCAAGTAACCTTTGTTGAATTCCTCTGTTGCAGTGACAATTGAATTCATTTTTAGTTTATGATTCACTCCACTTCAAGTTGAGAGAAGTGTTTATTCATCCATACTTTTCATTGTAACTCATTAACTGTATTTAACTACAGAATTTGGGAAACTGTTTTCCTCATTGTAGGGGATTCACCGGTCTAGTTTCTTAATTGTAGACTTCTTACGAAGCTCCGTAACTTCTTAGGTCACGATGGGCATTCAGCCATTTTACACTTTAGCTTTACGTAAATATGTACGTGTTTGAGTGTATTAAAAGAAGAAGATATAGTTGCAAGTACGTATGTGTGCACTTTTACACACACACACAAGTATATGTGCATCTATTTATTTGCTCGACGAGCAGAAAGCAAAAAGGCAACCCACACAGGGAATGTATAAACGAAGAAGAAGCCCATCTCGCTGTATATTTAGTTTGTTGTAGGTCGTTGCCTAATACTCTACACAGGATCAAACACCATCTCCACCTTCTTAGCTTTTAAATCCGTAATTATTGAGATTCCTTTTTAATACCAATCCTTCCTAGTGCTCGTCTTCACAATCTTATTGTAGCAATGATATAAAGTCAAATAATAAAACTAGTGATGTGCAGTATGCAAGTAAAAGAGTGCAACATATGGCAATTCATGCGTGCTGAGCTTTCACTAGACCGTAAAAGATAAAGGCAATAGATAGCTCACGTGTGTATGTAGCTCTACTTCTATTCCAAATTAATCCCTTTTTTATACTGCCCACCTTGAATTAACCTTATTCAACCGGTGATCACATACAAAAGTTTCTCCCGTAATTGGGAAGTATTAAATACAAAATGAAATACACACAATTCATCTCCCATGTCGTTTTTCAAAATTACACTAAATTTTCTACCAAAGCATCCTAACTATTTGGGGATATAGCAGGCTACCTAGTTTGGGTTGTAGGCATAAATTGGTAATTGGTAGTAAAAGGGTACACACTAAAAATCATTTAAACTCTCGACTAACGCAATATTTTACTGGGGAGGTGTGTCTTTCCTTCAAAATGATGTGATATATATTTTCATAGTCTACTTCGGTCTGATTGTACCAAATGAATTATTTAGCAAGGATGAAATAGCTTTGGAAAAGTATGAACACTCGCTTTTTAATGCATTTTCAATCAGGTAGATGAGAAGGGAAGAATGTTGATTGGAGAGAATAAAGTGAGGAAGGTTAATGAGAAAGTATTTTAATTAAGTTGTGCGTTCTTCTTTCAGGTGTGCCGAAGGGTACATGGGTCAAAGGTGCGAATTTAAAGACTTGGATGGTTCCTATTTGCGTAAGTAAACTTTACTTCAGTCAGCTCCTGTGTCTCTACTTGTGCATGAGCTTTGAATGTGCTTGTGTGTGTGACAATTGTGTTGCATCGTGGCTTATTATTGCTTCATCAACAGCCACATAAAATTAGGACAACAAGACTCTCTCACTGACGATAATCCCCAAAGTCCAAAGCGTGTGATATTCCTGTTTTCTCCCAAATAAACCCGGACAACAAGACATCTCTCAGTTCAAAATGTTACAAAATGCAACTTGAATACGCTTGGCTTCCACATTCTGATGGTTCTTGCATGAAATCTGACCTGAGAAGCCTCCGACTGAAGTCTCAAAGTCTCAGTCACCCAGGCCAGGCATCTTTGAGGAACTCTCTCGCTGGGTAAGCAAGAAACATACCCTCTAAACCTGACCTTCCCTCTTTCAGTCTCTGTCATAATGGAAATTCTTCTTCTTCTTCACCCTCAGCTATGTGATACAAACATACAAAGCCTCGAAGTGGAGATTATTACTACTTACTTACTATATACTTCAAGATGCAGTTTATGAATGAAACATTCATTGAATGAGGAGCTGAGCAGGGGAATTTTTATTTCGAGTAATAAATCCAAATGCTGTTTATTTAAGGAGGGGATCGTCATTTTACGAAATACATTTTGTGGTCTATTGGATAATGAAATTAATATGTTTAGGCAGAGAGAAGAGAGAAAGAAGTTTGTTTCTCTATTGAAAATAAGTAAGTGTACATGACGGATGGCTTCATGTTACAAGAGAGAGTGAGAGTTGCAGCAGCATACATATGTTCCATATGGATAGTATTGTAGTGATGGAGTAAAATAAAACGTGTCAAAAGCACGACTGTTTACATTAATCCGTGTTTGTGTGTCTCTTAAGACTTTCCTCGGATCGTAAAAGGGGTTTTAAAAGTTAGACGAATCTTATAAAACGGTTAATGCTTTTTGGAAGTTGAAAGAGACAAGTTGTGTGTGGTTTTATGTGATAGGAAAGTTGTACAAATCTACGATTATTTTTGTGCAGCCACAGAAAGAAATACATTTTTTTCTCTAGATCTTTTCAGGATTCCAGCAGTGTTGTATTTCTTAATGTAGTTATTGTTTGCATTAAAACAATAATTCGAATGTGTCAAAATGTAATTCGTCTGTCGCGTCTATTTTTGTTGCTTTTATTGTCGCCGACGAAATATGACGAATGGATATCGGTCATCTTTGGTGCATTGTGCATTTTTATTATTTTTCTGTTTTTTATAGTCAGCATGAATTCTTTTTGGTGGTGGCTTATCGCTGGCTGTAGCTTTTGAGATATAAAAAAGTCTTGTGCATTTTCTACTTTATTCTTATGTGTATTTTAAGGATTAGATGGATGGATATTTAATGTTTGATATTTTTCTTTTTACAGCATCAAAACGACAAGCAATGCTTGAACAAGCTGGTGTTACAGGCAGCTTGGCAATAACCGTCATTCTGGTCGTCATAATTCTTTTTTACTTGTATGTGCGAGGCAGAAGAAGAAATAGTGACAGGTGAGTTGCGTATTCTTACTATTCTTACAATCTTACACTATGCATCATAATATTTATGAATCATTTAGACTGTATCGTAAAATTCAAGAGGGAAATAGTCGATTGAACGCACTACAGCCAACAGCTCACTTACTTGTATAATATTATCTTCCATGAGATTCATGATATAGCAATCATTGCAAGCACAATTTAACACGAACTGGGAATTTTATAGCGTATGAAAGGAACGATAAAAAACAGTCTAGATTCTGAATAGTCTGGAATAAAAATGTCTAGATTTGATAATAAAAGAACTAAAGTATATTTTTTATATCACAGGAAATATTATATTGTATCACCGAATATAGAAAGACAAAATAAAAAGTATTTTGAAAATATTATTTTCAGAATTCACGGGGACAGCACAGACATCGGGAGTGGTGATGTAACAGACGGTGAAAACAACTACCGAGTGGAGAGAAAGCCCTTCGATCCGCAATACTACCTTTGCAAAAACCTCCATCATCCTAGAAATTCAAGCCAAAGCTTACATAGTCCTCCGTCTATTCCACTCCATCATCATCAGTCAGTAAGTATTACAGAGTTACTAAGAATTAATCAGAGAGATTATTTAATTAGCGGTGGATCATAATGATGACGAAACTAATGTGGAACTTTTAATTATCTTTGCAGGAAAGAGTAACGAGCAGAATCCAAAGTTATCACGAGCGCTATGGAGAAAGTGAGTCGAGTGTGGGGATTTCGATACCCGAGTCAATTTCCTTACCTTGTACATCATCTTCTGGAGGAGTGTTATCTTCGTCATCTAATCGAAGGGACGGAGGAGGAAGGTTACCTTCATACCCTCCACAGTCGTTTTCTTCTTCCCATCATCCAACCGTCCACAAAAAAGTAACGGAGCCTCCCGACCCGCCTCCAGGTCACAGGGCGTGAAGAATCCACCCACAATTTTGTTCTTAATTAGGAATTTAAGCATTGTTCGTTCATATACGGTATAGGTTACTTACTGTGTTCTTAAATTGTGTTATTCATTCATCTTCATTATTTTACGTCTGAAAGGATTAATTAGACTTTAGAAAACGAGAACAATGTACCTTAAAACGTCCTACATTATTATATTACATAATACTACCACTTTTAAATGTTAAAAATCGTCACACACGTCATAAGTAACCACTCACACACGTCATCATCTTCATCAATGGCCTTCGTCGCGTTATGCAGTTGACAGTTGTTGTACTTTAAATCTACAAACTGGGACGATGAAGGAGGAAGCATAGGAAGGAAGGTAGGTTTGAGTAGATGCATCTCTCTTTGTATTCACCAACTGTGTTTTATTAGGAAAAAGGCTGGTCCTTGGAAGTTTTAAGTAATTTAAGGTTAAGAGCTAAGTAAAATAAACCAATTTTGTACTAAGATTGTAATACATTTAAAACCTAAGTAATTTAGGAGAAGTGCAAGCCTACAGCTAAATGCTTTGCATAGTAGAAAACTTATCATTGGTGTAACCTACTTCATTGTAATGCTGAGTATGTTTCTTGTGATTTATTAAGGACTTTCTGTGTACACGTCGTTGAGTAAAATCCCAAACCGATTTAACGAGTTAAATAATTATGATAATCTCCATAAGACTTACTAAAGGGAAGGAGAGGAAGGTTAGGTTAACAAGTTGATGATTATGATGAGACTATTTGACTAGAA
>JAQGBV010001900.1:0-13415 GCA_034698685.1 Isotomurus pseudopalustris
GGACTATAGGTTTGTTGTGTCTATCAAAATTTAGGCATCCTGCGTTAACTCCAAAGCCCTAACGGGTAGATTAAGTACACAATTATGTGAGTGTGAGGATAGTGAGGAATGTTTGATGTGTGTGTGTGGAATTAATGTTTAGTGTATAGATATGTGTGCTATAATTTCCTGGGCTTTCAGAGGCTGCTTGGTGTAGGTTTTTGAGATAAAAGGGTTTTTAATTAACTAATTTACAATTCAAAAAACTCCCAAACTTATTTTCAGCTGTTTATTAAGGAGTGTCAACTCCATTACTGTAATAATGCTAAGTCTGTACACGTGTGCGCAGGTGTACGTGTGTATCTAAAAAAAACGGGAAGACTTTTTCTACTTCTGTTTTCTGGAACTTACTCTACACATGCTGGAGGCGTTCACTATTGATTTTCAGGTCGATAGGTAAACCCTTTCAGGGTCTTAGGTCACAGGTCATCAACAATGTCAAAAGGTATCCATAATATAGGGTATCATTTGAAAGCCTACAGATTCCACAAACCTACACGTCAAGGCACTGTGACCTACAGGTCAAAACTCGTAATCTTTTTAAGTTTTGGGGTGAAGCGATATTCCACTACCTCCAACCCATCAGTAAATGTGTGTGGCGTCCAAGTCACACACATTTTGCCACTCAATCAATGCACCTGACGACGTCACGACCTTCAATCTACGGGATGTTCGGAATGAGTATTTCAAAAACTAACTACATAATAACTACTACACTAATAACTGCTTATAGTTGCTACAAAGTTGACGCTCCTTGGTTATACCCGTTTGAAACGGTTTATTCAAAGCAAGGAAGACTAGCATAATAATATACTTTCAGTTACTCCGTATTTCCAAATAGTTGTTCGTAACTTACAATGTGTTCGGGATTGCACTAAACTGAACTACGAAGGAAAACTGATTAACATTTTAAGACTTCACAGAGTACAAAATGTCAATGCAGATGATTTTTATTGCAAGTGAGAATATTTCTATTCCATCTTTTTTCTTATTCATTTTCTCCACAAGTATTGAGACATGCTTTTCCAATTTACCGACAGTGTGTGTGTACCTCTAACAACATACTCTTTGATTCATACTACCATTAAAAACGTCCAGGTTGTAATACGCGTTCTTATCTTCTTCCGATATTATACAGATGTGTCATGTTTAACATTACCGGCACATATATAAGCTCACATTCACTTAATGCACTTACAATTAGTGTTTCATATTTAAGAGAAATTCCGCTGAAATGAATGCTATGACATTCACAGAAAATCGTCTTTTACACAAAAGATAAAGTACGTCTGTACCTGTTTCAATGTAGATTGAATATGAGTGAAGTGTGATTCGACTGAAAAATTAAACTTGCAGGTTCAAATGAAAAATATTTCACTACTTTCAGCACAGTACGCAATGAATTTTAATCATATCAAGGATAAAATCACATTTTTGTGATTCTTATGATTTACTCAGTTCGCGATAAACTATATAGCGATGAATATAATGGGTGATTAGTTAACCACAATTTTAAAATGAAATACACACAACAATAGTTTCAGAACAAATTACAACGATGGAGCATACAACTTCAAGGAATAATCTGGAATAGGATAGCTCCTGTATAAAAATGACCATGAACTGAAAGGTTCGGCGATTGAATCCGCAAGAAAGAAACTAATGTTGTCAGACAGAAATAAAGTCCTTTGAAAGTCATTATTGAAATCGATTGTTGTTAATATGGACGCCCAATTGAGGGTACAAAAAATGCAGTGGACGGGTAGAGAGTGAATGGGAAAGACTGAAACTGACTTGGCAAGAATACGACGAGAGACGAAAAAGAGGAGGATCGTTTTTTGTGAGAGTTTAGGTAAATCGAGTGTGAAAAAGTGTCAACTAAACGCATGTGAAAGTGTGGAGGAATTTTATGGTCTTGGGGAGTTTAGCTGACTGCCAGAAAGAGTGTAAGAGTGGGATGAAAAGGTGTGAAAGGACAATTACTCAATCGTGGGCAGTTCTGTGTAATTCCATTTATCTGGTGAAGAATGAAAGTAATTTGGTAATAGAATGAAGTACACGATAAATATTCGGCAGATGGTTCCTCATTTACTCTATTCACTTTATTACTTGTCATAATTGCTTACATGAAAATATGTTGCAATAAAAGTTGCCACCTCTGTGAAATACGGTTTTACGTTTGTCGTAAATTAATAACATATTTGAATGTGGGATACTTTCATAAGCAATAACGATCTCTAAAATATCCCAATTAAGAATTCGAAGATTCATCTTGCCTGATTGTAAATGATTGTTAGTAAAGATATATAACTTCATTAAGCTCTGCTTCATGGAAATAAAAATTCGTAATTTGAGAATTCTCTTCATAAGTAACATACGTGAGATTATTGGTGCAACAGAAAACTTTCAATGCAATTGGCGTTGTTATTGTTTCCTGACTGTCAGTGCAAATAAAAAAATCTCACGACCCCTATTGCCATTCTACACTTTTTGTGATTGACAGTTGCATAATTACCAATTGCGTGCATAATTGCAACTGACAAGTCCGCTACAGCTGCACGAGATTATTTATATGTCACTGCTATTTAATACTTTTCCCAATAATGTACAAACAAAAGAAATCCAAACACTCTCTGCTTCACGATTGTCTAATTATGAAAAGAGAAAAAGATTCTTTAGTCACACTTTTTGCATCACCTGAGAATTACTTCCTTCTTAACTTTGCTAAGTTCAAAGTACAATGCATTAATCAATTTTGCAACACACACTAGTTTCCAGATTGAGTAAAAATTGAGACAGGTAATCGGGAAAAGATTTTCTCTCTCTCTACACACACATTTCTGTGTGAACCTTAATTGCCTGCCGATGTAGAAGTCCTCTTTACAAATGACTTAAGCATCAATACACACACACACACCTACTTGATTTTTTGTGAGCCACCCTTAGCTAATTTGTTACATCAACACCCTTTTTAAAATTTGAAAGGCCTTCTCGTTACAAATTACGAAGCAACACAACCAACAACACAAGGTCTGACTCCTTACAAGGCTAATCTGTGCCACATGAGTAGTCTCTAAAAGAAAGAAAGACTTTACAAGCTTAACGATTAATCTCCTGTACATCCTGAGAAAGCACTTTTGTACTTTTTCATCCATTTGTCCCCTCACAATCACAAATGCTGCTGCTCACTTCGTCCTCCGTGTTAAGCTCACTTCACCGGTGGTACATTTCCAATCTCAACAATAATACGCACAATTCTTTCTTTCCTTCCTTTATTAAACTCAACTTCCATTTAAGTCATTTCATGCATCTCTCTCTCTCTCCTGTGAGTTGCCTAATAGAATTAATAAATAGTTCACTAGCTCCTTATACTCCCTATGCATGATATCCCATCACAAAATATTATTATTGCCAGTTCTCTACTATAGAAATAATATTCCTTTGTAAGTATTTCATCCATTAGAATTGTGAATTGACTGTGTAGAAACTCGTCCTAAACTTAATGCCACACACACTGGACATGAGTGATAGGCGTAAACACGACTCCTGATTTGCATCGAGTGACACGAAAATTCCATTTCATTTTGACACGGAATTCACTCCCATTCTTATGCAAATGTGACGGGTCAAAGTGACACGGCACTTTCACCAAATGCGAAAAAGTTTGTGCCATTGGCCGTGTTAATTCAATTATGGAAATCAATCCATCTCTCGCTCTCTCTCTCTGCTCTCTCCTTTCCAGGGAAAGAGATCTTCTTTCCAAAAACGAATAATATGAATGAGGGATTTAGATTTCCACTCAAACTGATCTCCTCTCTGACTCGGCGTGTCTGTCTCACTCTCTCTTTCCCATTATCTTGTGGATTGTTAGATTGTTAAGCTAACCATAAACTAGGGAAAAGTGAGTTGATGAGTGTGCCCCATTAAATGAAGGCACGCGTCACTACTTACCAAAATGAACTAATTTTATTCAAATACTCTGGATGTTTAGAAAGCTCTATTTCATTTTCCTAAATTAGTAAACCCAAAAGGGTAGAAGGGTACGGGAGGACGGCGGCCTAGACTCCGAGGGACTAAGCTGCACGTGCCCCTTATAAAAATGGGAGCGAGTGGATCTATTGTCACCAAGTAAGTTAGTATATATATAAATTGCATATAGATGCAATTGAGACCTCGATTAACAAACAATAGAAAGAGCAGTTGTTAGTTTGGTGGTATCAGGAAAAACAGGCAAGGCAGCAGAAGCAGAAGCAGTGAGACCAATTTGTAGTAAAGTGATGTGCTGCTGACTAAGCAGGACTTGCAGAACACACATCACATCATTTTACTATAAACTACCAAAACTTTACATGTGTGGGAAATAAATGGTCCCTTTTCCTTTGTGGGAAAAGTTAATGAGGAGAGAGATGGGGTGAAATTATCCTTTCACTCCGTAAATATTTTGCCTCGTTTAACTCGCTAATAAGAATGTAAAACTAATTGCGGTCGTTGCATTAGTGAGAGAGGAGAGAGGGAATAGCCAAGGGAATATATATATATTTATATTCTCAATTCTCAGCTGAATTAAATGGATAGACGTATAGATTTGTCATAGAGAGACTTTAGAAATGATTGAAATCGATTCTTGTTAATATGGACGCCCACTTGAGGGAACAAAAAATCGGGAAAGTGGTGGACAAGGCGTATGAATGTATGAAGAATGAGTGAAGAATGGGAAGAAGCGGACTTGGCAAGAAGTCGGAGGAAAGAGGAAAGAAGGAGGAGGACCCAACTTTTTATGGGAGATGAAGGAAATCTCGTGTGAAAAAATGTCACATTAATGCTCATGTAACTTTCAGATTTCTTTCACACATCTTTTGTCACTACAATTGGCTTTTGAATGCGCTCCGGGTTTGTGTCTGTTTGTATGATCGCAATGTAATCGCGATCGCTGGATGTGTGAATAGGAAATTACTCAGGTGATTCAAGTTGGGGTTCCCTAAAGATCAAACGAACTATTATGTAATGCGAATGAATGAATGAGTTTAGAAAGGTAAAGGCAGCAGAGCAGATGCAAGTTAAAATACAAATGAGTCAAATGTTGTTGTATTTTGCTTAAGGGACAACGAAACGTAATTGGTATAAATTACTGGCCGTGTAATTGTAGTTTACATTTCGTACCTTTTCATTTCTGCTTCTGTTTGTTACCTCATGGGTGTGTACGTGTAACTTCTTTCTTACCTGAAGTTTAACAAATGTTATTGCCACTTAATGCGCTTTAAGCATTCCAGCACAATTCAGTTCACATAATTCAGTGTCATTCCTTTGCTTTGTGTGTCACACTACAAGAAATCTGTAGACACTGTCTGCAGATGAAATATGAAAAAGAATAAGTTGTCTCTTAATGTCCCAAAATCCAAAACTAGAACTCATTAAACTCAGCATAAACATGTTCTGTGTGGTCTGTAAATAATGAATTGATTACAAAATCATTTAACACATATTGCAAGTCATTATATCTCACAATTAATAATTGTGTGCCTTAAAAAGCCAAGGATTAAAATATTATTAACGCAGAACGATTACAGTCGCTAAATGCTTCTGTATTCCATGGAAGATTAATTGCTTTCAACCTCTGCTACTGCTTTATCGTAGTGTGTCTTTCATAATGAATAATGAATAGTGGTGGTGGTGGTGAGGTACCATTTATGGTTGCGTAGATTCTTCCACGTTAATTCATATAGTGTGCTAGCTGTATGTCTTATAGTTAAAACTCATGCACGCATACAGAAATGTTTCAATTTAATTTTTACTAAGCTTTCACACAGCTCGCAGTATGTGTTGATTTCTTTGAGAGTGCTTAATTACTACACACAGCTCGATTACACTCGAGTGGGTACTTTTTCATTAACCCCACATGGAGAAGGAATGCGAATATAGTGAAAAATTACTTTTTAATAAAATTACACAACCAGTTTCATGCTGTTTTATTTTCCTGTTCGTGATTACTGATTGCAACTCAACTTCCTTTGCATGTGACTTTCTCTTATTACTCCAACTCTCCTCCTGCAATATTACAAAACAATTATAATTAAAATATCTCCTCTCCTCTTTCCTTTCTGCTTCTGCACATAAAATATTTATACAACCGCAACAGTGTCCAATCTCATTTTAAACAATTTACCTTTTTAATTATTACGTAATCAGTAATCACTACACACAATAATCTAATTTTTAGCACTCCCTACTTTAGCACAGAAGCATTTTTAAAAAGCAATTAACAAAGATTTTAACTTCTCCACAACTTATCAAATTAAAATTTAATTTAAAGCGTACAAGATTAGTAGAATTTATGAAATATAACGGCTTAATTTAGAAAGACTGATTATTTAAAGTAATTTAGTAATTTGAACCTTAATAATGAACTGGAAATGAGAGAGATACAATGCAACACACACGTTAAGTTAGTTTTAATCCGTTTAAATAACATCCGAGAGGGTTGTTCTTTATCAACGTAACTCGTATCATGTGCATAAAGTTGCATGTTGGGAGATGAAGGAAGGGGTGGAAATATTGCGTGTGACATTTCGTACCTCCGGAGGAATGAAAAAGTCACCCGACCCGAACTGATTCGTTCATCGTTCTTTCCTGACTTCCCGTCACTTCACTCGAGATTGACAGCTGCATAATCATCAGAGGCATTTATAATTGGACAGAGAGCAGCAGACGAAGTAGTCCCACGCGATTACGCAGAAATAACTTTCCTTAATAAAGGTACGCGCGCGTTCCTCATATTCCCATTGTGGCTCTCTCTAATTGTGCACTTACCCCGATAATCCACAAACAAGAGAAATCAAAAAGTGTTTTCATGGGCCAGAGTGCCTAATTGGACAGAGTGAAGGGAAATCAAGGGCTCTTTTTACATGAGGAGAAAGATGATGGGAATAAGGGAATAAATAATATGGGAATGGGAAGGGAGGGAGGGTGGATGAGGTTTGGCCAGTAAACGGAATGCTGCCTAAGCGAAACTGGGACTCACTTTCACGCTGTTTCGTGTCGATTTGAAGAGCATCGATGCATTCGGAATGACTCCCCGGACGGCACGAATTATGTTGAGTGTGTTAGTAATGAACACCGTTCGCCCCGACTCGTTTTGCTCTTTTCACACTCGCTCTACCGTTACCATCTTTCACCCCTTAGAATGGTAAAGTCATGAAGAACCTTACTTCCCACCTCTGTTAGTCGAATGCGAATTTCTACCAAATTTTAAGTAAATTATAAACATCTTATAAAATAAACTCCTGTTTCATAGCTGCATTTTAATAATTATTACGTAATTTTGTACTTGCCAATTAATCGTATTTAAAGATAAAATTTAACTGTCGAATAATATGAGAAATACCTAAAGATAATAAAATACTGTTCTAGAAGAAATCTAATTAAATTAATACAAGACAACTAAGACCGATGGTCACCTTACATCCCAACCTAAGTAAAGACACAGACACTGCGGAATAATCGTATCGTCGGGAGAAAGGACAAGTTTAGTACGAGACTAAATGCTTACTATTCTCTTTAGGGACTAACTATTAAAAAGCCCTCTTAAAGCATCCATATACCCAAGTCTTTTAAATGTGTGTCGTACTCGTCGTATTCTTCGTATGTTCAGCTTAAGTGACACTCAACTGAGCCACCACGGCCACAAAAGCGGGACGGGAAGAGTCTTTTATATGTGGTGGCCTGGGATTGGTGCTAATTGGCCAAGAGGGAAGGTCCTCTCCTTCTGCTGGAGGCCACAGGAGGATTCCCGGAGGCTCTCATCAGTCTCATCTCCGTCTCTGAGATGTTCGCAACCAACCGAACCTCCTCACAACTTATCCTCCATCCACATTAACTCATCATCCTCATCTTTAACATCCTCATCTTCATCTTCATTAATTAACAATGACCGAGTCATCCACCAAGTTCTCCAACTTCTCCATCGAAGCTCTCATCTCGCCCCGATCTCTCCTCCACGCGCTCTCAGCCTCTGCAGCCTCTGCAGCTGCTGCAGGAGCGAATGGGGGGTCCCCAGGGGGAGGTCCCACTTTGCCCCACGACCTCTCAACCTCCCCCACACGACCCCCCAGTGACCTCAGCAGAGGAAGTGAGAGTGACTTTAACACAAGCAATCCTCCATCCCACGGGGCTTTCTCGTGGGGTTCAGCCCTTGGCTCACTTCACCCCCATCATTTGATGGCCCTCCATCATCACTACTCAACCTCAAATCCCTTTGGGAACTCAAGTGTCGCTGCGTTTCTGGGAAACTCTGGGGGACTGGGTGGAAATGGGGGAACTGGAATTCATCCCTTTGGGATTCCTGGGGAGTATGGAAATGCTCTGGTGAATTCTTATGGATTGTTGGGAAGTAGTTTGAGTGTAGGTGGTGGGGGTGGAGGTTGTGGGAGTTCACGTGGGGGTGGAGGGGATGAAGAAAGTGTTTGTAGTCCGGATTCTCCACTGGCTCTCACTGGTGAGTTATTCTTTCCTCCAAATAAATCTAGTGTCTACAAAAATCTAAAACAATCTAGCATTAAATTAAATACCAATTCAAATTACATTTAGAATCATAGCCACAATTTTGAAACTAGAACAATTAGAAGAGACAGACAAACGAATCTACTAGAGAACACATTTTATTCATAATCTTCTAGGATTCTGTTTTGTAGTGGATCGTGATTTTGTTAGAGAAACTACATTTTTGAATATCCAACGCCGGAAAGCGAATTAGGGAAAATATTTATATTCATCTATGAAAGTAGATTCGCATGGTGAGACAGAATAAATAAATAAATGGTATCATATTATAGATGAAATGAATTGATTAGACCAATTAGCCTTAGAGTTTCTACTCCCTTAAATTGAATAAAGCTAATCAAAATCAAACTGCTAAGACAAATCTGCGATTATTAAATATCTATGCTTACAAAGAACTTAATTATTATGCAATCCGATTGTATCCGGATTAATGAGGGGGTATTCTTCTTTATGGGGGCAGATTCGGATACGGAGGCATCAGAAGAAATAAGCTGTGATACGGGGGATGGACTTGGTGGTTGTGGGAAGAAAGGCGGCGGAGAGGACGGCGAAGAAGATTCCTCCTCACCTTCCGGCTGCCCAGGAGGCTCCTCTAATTCACTTCTCAATGCGAAGACACGCAGAAGAAGAACTGCTTTCACCTCCGAGCAACTTCTCGAATTGGAAAGGGAGTTCCACGCTAAGAAATACCTGAGCCTCACTGAGAGATCCGAAATCGCACGGACACTCAGGTTGTCTGAGGTGCAAGTCAAAATTTGGTTCCAAAATAGACGGGCCAAGTGGAAGAGGGTGAAAGCTGGGGGTGAGTTTTTTAATGCTTCATTTATTTCTAGAACTAGGACAGATCAATCTATCAAGAATTTGCTTTTTTAAACACACACAATTTAACACACAGACTTGCTACTTTTACTTTACAGTTGATTAAAAAATCAACTATTCTACCCGTTTAAAAAAAATAAAAATCCCGTTTTGCAGGAATGAACGCTCTGGGCCGGTCGTCAGGTCAAAACTCCGGAAATTCGGGTTCTTCAGGGTCCTCCGGAGGAGGAAACTCAGCCTCCACCGGTGGAAACTCCGGAGGAGGAGGAGGTGGAGGTGCAACAAGAATTGTCGTTCCAATTCCCGTTCACGTTAATCGCTTTGCCGTTCGATCTCAACACCAACAAATGGAGAAAACACTGGTTAGTGGATTTTACGGCCCACCTTCTCGCACCTCTGTCGTCGCTTCTTCATCGATTTTCTAAACAAGTTAATTAATTATTTAATTAATCCTCAAAGTCATTATTTAAGAAAGTACCAAAGAAGACAATTTTTTTTCTGTGTGTGGCTGTAGGCAAGCATTACTTAATTTATTTATCTCATATTTATACGGCCATCGTTTTAAAAGTAATTTAAGTTTAAGTGTTTTTGTCTATCTCCTTCATTGCATGTTTAAGTAAGTAAGTAAGTAAGGATATAAGTATAAGTACATGTTTGTGTGTGTGTGTGTGTGTCGCCTAAATGAAATGGATTTAAGTGATTAATAAAAGATAAGCCTATTGAGTATCCGTGTAAAACAAGCGAATATTTTATTCCGTCTTTCGTGTTGATCAGAAGCGAATCGTTTATCGTTTATCGCAAGGATGGATCATGCAAATGATTATTATGCTAAGTAGTTGGGTGCATATTTAATGATGTGGAGAGGAACACAGGAATCGTGTTGGCTTAAGAACACACACACAAAGTAAAGTGTAATTTGTTTCTGCTTCTTCTCCCATAAGTAATGTAGTAATATTAGTAAATTCCCACTTAATATTTATTCCGTTGGACTTGGAGAAGGTGTGTGTGTGTGTGTGGATTGAGGATTGCGTGAGAGTTATTTGTATTAATAAATGTGGACAGTAGACAATTTGTTTGATGACCTGAGAGATATTACACAGGAAACAATGTTTAAGTACCGATGGATTACATATTACATATTAAACACATCAGAGAAAGAAGGGGAAGACTGAGCCAGGAAATACATGAGAGCTTCTTCATCACTCCCTGCTTCCTCAAATATTCAAAAGGGTGTTTTTATCCACTCTTGATCGAAATGAGATTAAACTATTCGTGGGACTCGAAAGATAATTTATGATTAGGAAAGAAGAAGATCAGACCGACACAACACGAGAACAAATCAATTGGAAGTTTGAAGGTGAACTCAAGTTTTTTAGGAGTACTTTCATTAGCTAAAGAATTAGACACACTTTTTGGCATTCGCGATTGTACAATAAATGTCCCATGGTCTTAATCTTAATCCTTCATATTTCGTTGTTCGAAATCACATTGCTAAATTCACACACTCCTCCATTTAATATTAAGACTCCTAATGAATATGAATACAAAACCCATTAACCATCCAAACCATAAAACCTTCGCATTTAACTTAACGCCTTGTTAAACATAATTGCATGGAGATTGGTCTATTACTGAGTGGAGACCATTTGGTTCATCATTTATGTCAGAGTTGCACTAAATCTGTCGTCATTAGGGTAATTAACGGAGGCTGATTGAAATGTCTCCGTTTACCACTTGCCATCACACAGCCTTCTTACTTGTTACGCAAGAAGAAGATGACTAACGTACCATACAATCCAAATTGCTCCTTCTGCCTTCGCCAGTTTTTTCTTCACTTACAACGCCAACTCCCATCTTAACTAGCTACGAGCTGTCTCCGTTTAAACTTAACTCATTCCCTTTGACAGAATATTTCACGGCCTATTTAAGTTTAAAGACGAGCTAAGTGTTCTACTTGGGTGCGTATAGACTTAATACATACAATCTATACCTTCTTACAATTTGTTAACATCCAACATCCAAACATTTACAATTCGATGCGTAGTTAATAATTAATTAACGAATCAACAGCTTAATTCATTCTCACAGCTCAAATCCTTAATTTTCGCAACAATCTGCGAAGCAGGGTTGAAAATAAAAAGAATTTGAAGTGTAAAATATGTGCAGATCTCTTAATGACAAATACTAAATTGGCTCTCATCTATCACCATGTCTCCTTTGAGGAAGGAGGGTAAGAAGAAGTGCGGAGTCACACAGACACACATGGAATCTGTGGAGTGTCTCTCTTCGGTGAAAATTAATCTGCGATATGTACAACGATGAGTAGAGAGAGTGAGAGACTTTCCTAAGTGTTCGAGAATATCAAGTGTACCGCAGTCGGCTTTCCTGTTCCGGTTTTGTGGTCATTGTCACGCTACATTTAATGGATGTCTGATTTTGTCATGAAATAATTGCCTTCTCCTCATCCTCCTCCTCCTCCTCACGATCCTCTTCAACTCTCGAACAGTTGTTAACTAATTTGTCGCTTAATATTTAACACTCATTGCGTTGCATTCCTCAGATTTACTCTGCGAGCAATAGAAATAAAATTAAGTGTATTCTTAGTTTAATTCAGCAACCATCTGCTATACTCAGAAATTCAGCAAGGCAAAGTAAAGTTGAGTTTTGGGGCATTCTAATAATAATAATCTGTACATTAGATATATTAATGAAATATTAACAACGAGACGACCAAGGATTCTTACACAAGCAGATTAATGGTCATAATCATAATTCATTTCTGTAATTGACTGGTGATTCGTCAAAATAGAGAGAGAGAGAGATGAATCGATGATAAATGAAGTTTGGCGATATGTTCCTCCTTACAAATGGATTCTGGTAATGGACCAATTATTATTCTCCTCGTTTGTCTCCCTTCACTCGTAAAGATCTTTGTGTGTAGTCTTCTTTAGGTGGAATTGGAGGAGGCGTTGTAGTGTAATGAATTCGGAACTTCTTGGGTGAATTTATCTGAAGGATCAAATAAGCAAGTCATCAGAGGAAAGGATTTGTATTCATTGTGTAGCGAGTTGAGCATGTAGGAGAGATGTGGTTAATTAATCATCCAAAAGTCATTTGTAGTTGCTAATACTTAAATTCAATTATAGATGTAATTGTAAATCTTTCTTTTTGTAATTGTAAAGAATTGTCTGATCCTCGTCTTCACACAAGTTACACTAAGTATATCAATCTGATCGCTGTGCAAGATTCTTCATCGGTACAAAATATTAAGTGCGGCATTAAGATTTCGGTACAAAATTTTAATACCTAAGTAGTGCATATTTATTTTTAAAAGAATGGTTTTAACTATTCACATAAATTTTATAGTAATTAATGAGAATTAATAACCTTTAGGGTATTTTACGCAAACTCTGACCTATTGCAAGTGGTTCGCAGTGCAAATTTTAGGCAGCTGATGATTTCTGGTCGCACAAGTGAATGTATGACGAGTTCATCTCTTAATGTAAGATGAGACACGTGCTTAACGTTGAGAACAGAGGAAATGCAGAAATAAACTGAACAAATTAAGATCGTTCCGAGAGATTTAGCTGTCATACTCTGCAAATTAAATTACTCTATTCTTCGGTCTCTCCATTTTATTATCTGATATTTCTGTAGGATTTCAGGAAATATTTGTAAAACCAGATCTATCGAATTCAAGTGAATTTTATGAACACCGAATAACGTGCTGGGGTGAGACGAGGCTGGGGTGCTGCACCTGCTACGCTCACAAACAAGGTTAGCTGAAAAGACCTGACGCAGTAGAAAGCAAGAGATGTTTTGGGCGAATGGGCGTGTTCTTTAAATCATTTTGTCAAGTCAACAGTTACTGGAAGGAAAGCACACTACTTATGCCACTTGTACTTCTTTTACGATTTGTCTGCATCTTTCCATTTGTTTCCATTTCCTTTTAATGACCTTAAGTGATGGCACTTATCATTGAACGATTAACATGATCGTTT
>JAQGBV010001901.1:0-13410 GCA_034698685.1 Isotomurus pseudopalustris
ACGTAGATATTTTTCCATTTATGTAACTCCACATGAAATTTTTGTCTTGTGGGAATCTGCACATCATCAAATTATTTTAAGTTACATAAAAATTAATTAGTTTAAATTTCACAAGTCTGCACTTAATACCTCAGGAACGTCGTTGATATCTCCGAGGCGAGGTTTTCCTGGGGTCCACCCAGGTCCTTTCAACATGACCGAAAGCTTATCTGACCAGTTATCATACTCCTTCATTCTGTTCCATATTTTTGGGTAGTAAAATGTCTGAACAGAGATAAAAATAATTAAGTGCTATTAATTAATTATTCTAATACTTGTGAGTATCGAATACTTAACAAAAGCAGCGGAAAATCGGACAAAGATCAAAATATATTGCGGAACATGCACTCAAATTTAATCTTCATTAAACTCTTATATCGACAAAAACAGCAGATTGATCCTGTTGATCAATTGATTCGTAAACTCTTTGACCAAGCGCAGGAGTAAATGTACATTGCACATGAAATCTATCATCACTTCGTTTCGGAACTTGACTGTCTCTAGATTGCATAGTATTTTAAGAGTTGGTGGTTTCTCCCTGTGCTTACTTACTAGACAATATTTCAGTTGTTGCCTACCTGCCTACGCTTACCTACAGTTTTAAAGAATGATAACAGAAAGAACCGTTGAAACTATTGTTTTATTAGACAGTACAGACTTAATTTCGAACGAAGTAGCTGAGTTAGCTGACCCTGGAAGTGAGCTACATTGGTCTCTGTACGTTATATTCACTCTAACTTGTATGATATCTGTAGGAGTGAGTTTATTCCTCGTGTATGTGTACTGGTTAGCGAAACATACAAACAAAAAGGAGCAATTGGAAGTAAGCAGACAAGTGGAAACATCAGTGTGGTTGCAGAAACGAGACTACAGCATTTCTTACATAGTTGGAGGTGACAGAAGGAAGTAAAACTTAAGTAGAGTTCATCATATTATTCACCTGAAGATAAAACGGATTGAACGACTTGACATCTTCAACCAATCCATAGACGATATTCTCTCCTGGCTTTTCTTCAGCAAATGTCCCAAACATTCTATCCCAGATGATAAGCACTCCGGCATAGTTTTTGTCTAAACAGTATCGATTACTGCCTGCAAAACAACATGAATCCACAGCCTCTCTAATGCACCTCATCATCAGTAAATTCTGTTCAGCTACAAAAACTGACCATGGTGAATCCTATGATGCTTTGGAGTGTTGAGGATGTATTCAAGAGGCCCAATATTATCCACCAATTCAGTGTGAATCCAGAATTGATAGAGCAAATTGAATTGATGGTGAATCAGGTAAATTGACGGAGGAACGAACAGAGCCATTGGCAAGTAAAATGGAAAAGCCAACCAATGTTGTACAGCGGATTGTCTCAACGCAGTTGTCAGATTGTAATCTTCACTGCTATGATGAACTTGGTGTTTTGCCCAAAATATGTTTACCTCTGTAGTTCACAAATTCAACAAAAATAAATTCAAACGCTGTCAGTATTTGCAAAGGAATTATTAGGCATCTCTGTCATTAACACATTATGATATTACCATGAGCAGCTCTGTGAACCCAGTAGTAGCCAAAATCAACTGCAATAGCAGCGATGTACCAAGTCAAGGGAGAGTCCCATGGAAGCTCGTAAATTCTCCAATTCTCATAAACTTTTATGTAAAAGTAGTTCTCAACTCCTCGGAAAACCATCCTAACCAAAAGGTGAATCAAGCAACGAAGATTAACAAATGCCGAAATATGTATATAAAGATATTAAAGACATGCTATTCACAATCAGCATACAACTACTCTACTTACTCTTGACAGCCGAGATATACACCGTGAGAAAGGGAAGTAATTGCATCGTTCAGTCTTGCTCTCCTTTTGTTCTGGTACAATTGGATGAGATATTCTAAGACAATGAAAGTCAAGAAGTATGGAACTGCCTGTTGAAAATTTCCATCAATTAGGTAAATTATTAGTAACGTTGTTTTAACAGTAACTACCTTACCGCAGCGACATAATCTGGATGTGGAATGTCTTCAATCCTAGGAACTGCAGTCTCATTAGGACTAATGAAATAAAACAATCTTGCGACTCCTTTAACAACTTCCATTCTTTTTCAGTTCACCGGATAACACAGGGACAGTTGAATCAATACTAGTAGCATAAAATTCTGCCAATAAAATGTTAAGCACAGGGAGACAACCTCTGTTCTGGTTAAATTGAATTGATTAATACTATATTGATAATATCTTATACGATCAGAAATCATAAACACTTCAATAATAAATTATCAGGGAATTAAAAGATACGCAGATATGAATAGACTGGAGACACTGGAGAACGAAACAGCTCTTGTCAAGAGGATCATTCTTGAACCGAGGTCACTTTAATTCGATGTATACTCGCACGCAAACGAGTTGATGCTAGTTGATTCAGCTGAGTTTTTTTTGTTAGTTCCTGTTGCATAAAGTTGTTTTCTAAGAGATCATTTTCATCATGCAATCTACTGTTTTTGCGTGATGAATCTGTGTTTCTTGTATTGAACATGCTGGACGTAACATCGCATTATGGGATTTTCCTACAATGTAGAATGTACAATTCATATTAATTTCAGTCAGACATAACACACTTTTTGACTTATTTACAATGTGTAAATAAAACTTGATATCGAGTGTTTATTCTTGGACCTTGAAAAATCGTATTAATTAACTTGCATTTGCGATTGTTACAATATATTAATAGGAATAAATAAATAATAGTAATACGGAGGGGTTGATACATCAGTAACATCAGTCTTTTGCTAAGCCGAAGGATAAGAGTATCTATCGTTAATGTTTAGGCTTTCCCAAAATTCAACTCTTTTTTTGTATGGATCAGAAATCATTTTGACTTCATTATCGATTTGGAGGAATTCAATGTCTTCGGCATTCATGACTTTGTTCCACAGGCGGACATCAGTTCCATTTTCATAAGTGTAGATTGGCTCACTGTGATTATAGAAGAAGAATCTTGTGTTTTCCTTTGAATACAATATTATAATAAATCAGTGATAATGAATACCTCTTTTCTGCAAAATTTGTGAAGAGCGTGACTAGAAGCTGTGATACTGGGAATCCAGAATCTTCCCGTTTAAGGGATGGCCAGAATAGCGTGCTGTTCATGAAATAGCTGAGGTCCTGCAAAAATAAAATGCAATGGAGCACAATTATACTGAAACCAAACTTTCGTAGAATTATTTACATACCTCTCCATGAGGTACACCTGTAAAGAGAAGTATAATATTATATGTACATTGCTCATTTTATCCTTTCGTTTTTACAACTTTGATGATATTTGTCGCTCACCAAACTCTGCATGAGGCTGACCCCAAAACGATGTCGCCATTCCGATTGGACTTCTAAAACCGAAGAGATATGAATATGTTGGAGCGATTTTGGAATGAGCTCGTAAAGCTTTCCGGATTCCTACTGAGAAGTACCTGTCCGTTCCCATCTAAGGGAAGGAAACAAATATTTCTCATAATAAGGGATCCACATGTTTCAAGGAATTATTCCCTAAGAATTTGAAAAATAATTTCTCACATCACTGTAAACTGTTGACGGAACATCTCTTGGATTTTTTCCTTCAAGATAAAAGTCTACAATCTTATTGGTCACAGATTGGGTGTCATTTACAACACGTCTGTAATCATAAATGGATGGAGCCGCTACCAACCAATGGTTCAGGAGTAACTTAAAAATGCCCAAGCCTTTAAAAATCATGACAAAAAAATCAGCTTCTTCTTTTGTAGTTGTACAGAGGAAAGGTATCTTTGCCACTTGGTTTCGTTCATAAAGAACTTCAGGAAACTCAGTAATGAGTGAGCCAGGAATGTCAGGTTCGATTGTGGGTCGAAAAAGAATCGGTGGAAAACCGAGAAAGTCCTGATAAGTTTGCATAAACTCATTTTTAGTTGCAAGCAGTTTTGAATACTTCTTATCTCTTTGTTAGAGCTTACTATCAGGTTCATTTGATTGGAAACGATGAAATTCGGATCTCTGAAACGCATACAGTTCATCAGCGCTTTGCTACCGCTGTCAGTTGGACATCTCATCAAGCGTGCTAACTTCTCTGTCCATTTTCTCGCCTGATGTTGCGTATGGAGTGCCCAGTGAACAAAAGCTGATGCTGAGATAGCTACGGCATTTTGAATTAAATGCTTCGTGGCATTTGACATCATGTGAAGATGTACAGCAACCCCTAAATCATTGTGGAAAGTTAGCGCACAGATGATAATTATAAATTTTGTTTACTTGCAATTTTGGAATACCTCCTGCACTCTGCCCTGTTATGTATACAAAATTTTGAATTTGTATTATTATTCTTAATTTATTCATACTGTGACACTTGGCTAGTAATTTATTATTATTTACCCATGAGTGTTATTCGTTTTGGGTCACCTCCGAAAGCTTCTATATTATCAGCGACCCATTGAATTGCCATCGCTTGATCTTTGAGTCCCCAGTTTCCTGGATTCTCTTCGTCTCCTGTGCTCATGAATCCTACATTTAATTAATGTTATTGTTCATTTTAATCACGAACTACAATTATGCAACACATTTTGGCTGGAACTCAACATTTTCGCAATAAGTAAGGACAAATAGAATTGAATCACTGTGACTGTGTCTTACCCATAGGACCCAATCTGCAAAGTAACAAAAAATTGACCTTTATACTTTCAACCAACTTGAAGATGTCAGATCAATAACATGCAAGAAATGCAGATCTCAAATCTCAAGGCAGACCTGTAATTAAGTGTGACTAATAGCACATCTTTCTGGAGAAGATAGGAAGGTCCATATTCATGCCCCGCACCTGTTGGTTCAAGTTGTATGCATTTTTTCAAATTTTTGAATGATCTTTTCTTCTGTCCTTGCATCAATTACAGCGCAAAATGCTTACCAAAAACGAAACTTCCTCCATGAATGAATATAATTGTTGGCAGATTCGGACTGAAAGTATCTGACTTAATCTACAGCAGAATAAATGATTCTTATTACAAAATCAGTGCAGAAAAGAACTGTCAAAACTTTTTACACATACCATTGGCGAGTAGACGTTGAGAAAAAGACAGTCTTCCCGTCCCAAGACTCTCGCCAATTTAGCCATATGAATCTGCACGCATTCACTTCCAGGCTTAAGAGCAAGTCTAGTGCCTGCCCAAGGCTTTGCTGCATTTGGTGCCTGTGCAAAAATCGTATTTTGAGGTTTAATTGATTGTATTTTTGAATGAATGATGGATACTGCAATAGCACTGCTTTACCCTAAATCTATTAAAACCTGTAGGAGGTTGAGCATACGGAATTCCTTCAAACGCGTAAATCTTTCTTCCATCAGCAATTTTCATTAAGTATCCTTGTAGAGCTCCAGACTCGGTGAGAACGAATGGATCTGGAGGAGTCTCATCTGCAGATGGGGTGCCACTACGTTTAAAAGTTTTATGCGATCCATCTTCATTCCGTCCTGGAATTGCAGCTTCATTTGATAAAGTTGAAGGTGCTGAAGGGTATGAATGGTACGGATCACAAGGCACAATTGCGCAAAGCATATTAAAAAGGAACACTGCACTCATTACAACCATTGCGACGGCTGAAGGTATTCACCAAAATCTTGCAAAAACACAATCACTACAACCATTAAAAGCAAAGCTTTTAAAATGTCACTCCATATGTAATATCAATTATCTATCAATTATCTGTACAGTTCTTTTTCAAAGGATGTATGTAGTGAAGTTTTTATTAGATTTCCGTATGAAAATCCTCAATATTTCCAAGCCAAGTAGAATCTTAGTGGAAGAGATGCTAGCAAAGAATAAATTAAAGAATCTCAGATTCTTAGCTTTATTCCGACGCATAAAGTCTCGCCTTGACTTTCATCAACAGATTTCCTGTTTGTAAGTGCAACATAACATGAGGTTTATGAGAGGTTTCCAGGTATGTGTTATTGAAGACTGGCGTACATTCATAAATGTTGAAGCTGCGAAAAATGCACAATAATTAGTGACGTTACAGCATATAGTGCTCCTCTTACTTCACAGTGCTGGTGGAATATTGTTCTAGTTGATTGTATAACACACATAATTTCAGCCCTTCAACTTGGACACGATGAATTCTGAGCATAACCTTGCCTCAACTTTAGGTAGCTGCTATTAGTAGTCAACCTTCTGACACCGAAACAATCTCATGAACTTGCACTTGAAAGACATTCTTCTAGGTTAACTCAAGGAAAATGTTATTGATCAAAAGAACGTAGTAATTACTCGTGTATATATTATGCCATTTCAGATCTCATTTTTTTCCAACTCAAGTATCCAATTTTTCTCACGCGATCATATTGCTTCTTCTTATTCTTCCCTATTACCTTTGATTTAAGAATCATCTCACTTCCGGCTCTTCTGCATGCAAATCTTCCATGCTGCATCTGTCATTGGGCCATTACAATAGCAGTTATATTTTAGGCGTAATATTATTTTTTCAAACCTAGGTTAATTCACATTGTTGCACAATTCCACTGTAATCAAACTTATAACGTTATAACACTAATGATACGAAAGCAGAAGTTATTTGTACAATTGAGCTCTAATCAATTTCAATAATTTTTTTGACATGCAGGAAGTCCAAACTTTCGAAATGCGCAAAGCAGTTTCATGTGAGACAGCATTTGCAGAGTGCCCCAAAAATATTTCATTGCAACTAGACTGAGCGCTTAATTCAAGTTGGGTTGTTTTGACTCAATTTCGTCATTACAGCAGCACACGCAAACGCAAACACTAGAAGTTTCGAAATAAATAATTAATTACAATTAGGATTTTTAAACAATATAAGCTTTTAGATCGAATCTATTATCTTTGCTGCGATGGGTTGCGACGGAGGAACTATTCCTAAACGAGATGAACTCGTTCGAACAAAGAAGAAACCTGAACAGGTAAAATTCTTCAAAATAAAAGTTCATTTATTTATTTTGTGGGTTGCTACATTGTTTTGATTCATTATTATTAATAAAATTACAGAAAGACAAGAATTCAGAGTTATCGTTCAGATGGAAGCATTGTGCTTTGACGCAGCAGCCGTTGGAATCTCCGATCGTGGCGTGTGAAATGGGAAGATTGTACAGCAAGTTGTCTGTGCTGGAAGCTCTTCTGGACAACTCGGAGGAAAACGCGATCAATGAAGTTGCCCCGCATATCAAATCGCTGAAAGATGTGAAGGAATTGTCTCTGACTGAAAATGCCATGTTTACTGAATCAGCGCGCGGAGAGATTGGTGACGGATACATTGACGTACAAAAAGCAAAATATGTCTGCCCCCTGTCTGGAATGGAAATGAATGGACGGTTTAAATTTTGCTTCATCTGGAACTGTGGGTGTGTTCTGAGTGAGAAAGTTCTTAAAGAAATGATGAAGATGAAAGAAGATGGCAATGAGTGTCTCAAGTAAGTTCTGTTTTTTGTATGATATTTGATGGATTACGAAAGCAAATAACAAAAAATTGATATGGACGCTCTTTTTTTTTTACTTAAACGAACTTTGAATTAATTTCAGATGCCAGAAAACGTTCAAAATTATCGACGTCATCTTGCTGAACCCTACTGAAGATCATGAGATCGAGTTACTTAAAGAAAAGATGGAATTGAGGCGAATGTTGGCTAAGGAAGCGAAAGAAGCTAAGAAAGCTGGAAAGAAGAAATCATCTGCTGCAGCAACAGCTACTTCGACATCTGGGAGCACTGAAGATGCTAATGTTTCAAAGTTAACTTCGAATGGGGACCTAAGCAGCAAAGAGGATACAGAAAGAAATGGAAAGCGAGCTCATTCCAAGACCGCTGAAAATGATTCAAAAGAAATTCCGTCATCATCGAAGAAATCGAAGATAGTCCCTAAACCGACTGCAGCTGCTTCTGAAGCTGGTCCGTCAACTACTAGGGGCAATATTGCTAAACCTGGAACATCTGCATATAGTGTGGCTAAAGATCCAAAAGCAAGTGAAGTGTACAAGTCCCTTTTCACCACTCACCAAAACGCCCAGACGCAAGACCGTGCCCATTGGATCACATACAACCCGTTTTATAACTAAGTGCAACTTCATTATAAATGGAATAGGTTAACGTACAATTAGCTCTCGTATTAATTTTGTATGCATTATATACAGTATTATACTGTACTGAAATTATTAATTGAACAATTATTGTATTATGAATTTATATTATACGTCTTTCAATTGAAATCGTTTTAAAAATTGCTGAATAAAACTTCACACGCAGTCACAATTTTGTCTTCATGGAACAAAAGCACTTTCTCACCAAATCATCTTTGCAACTCATGGAAAACTCATTTGCAGATCGCAAGTGATTATAAAAGCACATGTAATAATATTGTATAGCAAGCTAAAATATTACTGCGTGGAAGAACGATGTGAGAGTATTTATTATTTAACATCTTGTTGCACTAATAGTGAATAGTCAAACCACATTACCTGCAAAATGTTAACTAAATGCGTGTAAAAGCAGTTCACACACTTGTCATATGCTTATATAACTGCTACAGCTTGATGTAGACCAATAGATACAGTCTATAATGTCTGAAGGGAACCTTTACCTTCCTTAAAAAGAAGAAAGAGGTTGGACATCCACTGGAAATGTAAAGTAAGCTGTAATGAAGACAGAGAAGATAGCGTTGTGCAAGGTTTTGTACGCGACTGTGAGTACTAAAAAGCTAATCAAACCAGCTCAAGAATATGTGCCACTTGTCATAATCGATCTTACCCCAGCTGAGTACCTGACTCTGTCTGTCGGTTTGGCTGTAAAAGATGATTATATGTAGCCTAGTTCCATGAAGTGTCCAGTTTTTGCTCAGGTGGAGAATTTTACATGTTTGAGATCATCGAAGTAAATTCCGCATTCATTGCTTACGCTCAAGAACTTTTTGGCACATATAAACTACAGTGTACTTTGTAAAGCTGTCAACTAAGCACATGTTCTTCACCCTGCTCTGATCTTCACTTTTTCGTGTCTTCATACTCTTCAATTTCTTGGAATTGCTGTAACTTCCATAGTTTAGTAACCAGTAATGTAGGCATACACAAAACTACTTGGTCAAAAGTCAAGATTCAAGTGTGCAATACTTATATCTTATGACTTAAATCTTCCAGTCTGCTTAAATAACTATGAAGTAAGCATTTTCCTGAAACGCTTATAGTAGAATAGTAGCTTCACAGTTGGTAAACTATTTCATCTCCTGCGAACAACGCATCATGGCAGTGCTCGGGTTATCCTTAATTATAAATCTTTTCTGTGCTCGATTCGACTGCAACTATTACCATCCTTATCCAACATCGATACCTGCAATCCAGGAGAATGATAAGCCTGTTCAGCCTTTAGTGTACACAAATCTTGGAGGTCTTGATGGATACCACATGCGAATAGTCAGTGGTAGAGAAATCTACGCTTTCGAGGGGATTCCTTACGCACAGCCTCCAGTCGGGGACCTCCGATTTCGAGCAAGTTATCTCAACATTCCACAAGTGCGTCTTCATCATCTTTTTTATGTCAACTTTTATATCCTTGAAGGATCCTGTGCCTAAAACACCTTGGAAGGGAATTCGAAATGCCAAAAAGTATGGAGCAGATTGCCCCCAGATCTCCCTTACCAGACTTTTCAACTATGTTGGACTTGAAGACTGCCTTTACCTTAATGTCTACTCTCCTCAGGTACTTTCATAGGTTGCTCATTCATTTTCATTCATTCCTTATAGATTCATTCAATCCCTGTTGTTCGAATTCAGATACCGACAGAAACAAATCCTTCTCCAAAATTGCCCGTGATTGTTTTCATACATGGTGGAAACTTTTACTACGGTTAGTGAATTTTATTATCTGTGAAAATCCTCGTCTCGAATATCAATAAAACAACGAGTTGTGTGGTTTTCGTCACATAATTCTTAGACTTTTTATGTCTGAATTTCCCATGACAGGTGCTGGACGAGAATATGGTCCATCGTATCTGTTGCAAGAAGATGTTATCCTTGTTACCTTAAATTACAGGTTAGCCGATTTCTCATTTCTTAATAAGCTAAGATTTTTTGTGGCGTGTACAGTTCTCATTTTAATGCGTCTCATGGCTGTCATGTATTTTTTCCAGGTTGGGTGTATTAGGTGAGATTTGAGATTAATAATTAATTGTGAAGGATTATCCTATTGAAATTGCTGTTCGCTAATTGTTTATTATTACGCACGCAATTTTTCGTTCATTCCAAATTTTTAGGCTTTATGAGTACTGGAGATGAGGAAAGTTCAGGTACGTTACTAAAATAATTTGTACTTGTGCCCTTACTTTGAAGTAATGATAATTAAAATATGTTTGTGTATAGGTAACTGGGGATTGAAAGACCAAGGCTTGGCTGTAAGATGGGTTCACGAGAATATTCAATTCTTTGGTGGAGACCCGGACAAAATTACTCTAACTGGACAGGTTAGCACCGTGATTATAATTTCTTATCAAGCTTTTCAGAGTTAGTTTTCTCTCGTTTATAATTTATTTTTTGTTTATTTACAGTCGGCAGGAGGTAATGAATTTTTTGCAACATAACTAAGAATTTTAATGAGAAAATACGTTGTTTGGGTAATCACAAACACTGTGCATACTGGAAATGTAATCTCTTGCTGTGGCTTTAGCTGCAAGTGTTCACCTTCAAATGCTGTCGACAACAAGTTTAGCCAGAGACAGATTTATTCATGCTGTCGCACTAAGCGGGTCGGCTTATAACCATTGGGCCCTGCAAGCTCCAGAATACGCAAAGTATTTTACGTACCAGTTAGCTGGACATGTCGGATGTCCTACCAAGCAAGGAAGCAAAGCTTTAGTCGACTGCTTCAGAAGAATGAACGGCGAAATGCTGGCTGCCAGGCAAAAGCAACTTTTCGTTCGTTACTAGCTATTTTCTTTTTTATGTGAAGCTGGCCTCTGTAATGACCGTAATATGCAATTTTGATTTTTGTATACTTCACATAGGTGACTAGTGTATTCCCCTTGATGATCTTTGCTCCGGTGATTGAACCAAATGTAACTGGAGCATTCATCGTAGGCACTCCAGATTATTACTATAAGAATGATTTAGTAATGAAAATTCCTCTTGAGTGTACCAACACTGCCGAAGAGTCAACTTTCTTGTACTTCGGTATGATCTGATTCATCGCTCGATTGTGAGAAAGTATAGATCTATAGATTACTCATTTTATTGGCGTCTGTCTTTGCAGGCCTGGATAACGTAATGCTGACAAATTATTACATGCGAAGCTGGAAAGCTCTCATGCCTCTGCTGCTTGACTATGGAAGATTTACGCATAATTCCTCAGAAACCACACAGCGGTTGGCAGAAGCTTATTTTGGAGACAAGATCTACGATAATGGCCTTCGGATGGATCGCAAGGGTTTTACCGAGGTCGGATAATGGAAATCTTCTGATAATTCGTTTGCTTTAGAAGATTTCGGAATTTGAATTATGTCCAAGTTTTATTTTAAGCTGTCTATTATAATTAGATGGGAAGCGACCGATACTTTACTTATCCAAACCGACGTGCTCTCAGAAGTCACTCGAGAATTGCTCCAACATACTCGTACAACTATCATTTCCGAAGCAAGACAGGAGTAGTTGCTAGCATCTTTACAGATTTTAGGAAATCTGGTATTTCTTCCACCATTTCATTTTACTGAATTTTTATTTGAACTTAATTCATAAACTGACTTTGACTTAACTTGGATTTGTATATTTATCAGAGGCAACTCACGGTGATGATTTAGCAGCCATTTTCAATGGCAGCTTGTTGTTTAGGCCATTAGAAAGAGATTCGTTGCACTTTAAAGTGTCTGAATTTCTAGTCAATTTATTGGCAAACTTTGCCAAGTTCGGGTGAGTTAAATTCTACTACACACTACACGCAATATTTCATGTAATGAGCTTGACCTATTGTATTTTTGAAAATTCTCAGAGAGCCATTGTTATCCCAAGAAGATGGTAGTTTCAAAACAATATGGGAGCCCATAGATGACCCTAATGATCTCAAATTTTTGGATATCAGTACAGAAGGAGTAGTTAAAATGGTTCGAGAGTCTCCAGACACAGCAAAGAAGATGCAAGTCTGGGAAGACCTGAAATTAAACTTTTATTAAAGTCACGAATCTTCTGTTACAAGTATTTTTTAGCAATTATTTTGCTTAACAAGACTGGTCTCATGCAATGCAATGAACCGACAAAAGTATTTTCTCACACTCCTCGTTCCTCGTTGATTATATAATGACAGTTAAAAACCGAACATTTGAACCAGGTTGTAATATTATGTGCCATTAAAAATGACGAGTAAAACAATAAATGCTTCCCACTGCACTGAACACTAAATAAGACTAACTCGCCAACCTTCATCAGTTTTTCAATTATCGCTCTTACCAATCTTCTGTCCTTGTAGGCCACATAGATACGACGTAAAAATAAGAAGTTTTAATTCTGTAAAATATTAGCTGCATTTCTTCGTTTCAGCTTCGGTGTTCGCAAATCTCTCCAAAAATGGCTGTTCTTGTCAATTGACTGGACTGGTTTAAATTTACTGTCGAAAAGAAGTAAAATGTTTTAAAATCCTTAAAATTCATACAACAATATATTAATACTCTATGCACTCTTTTCTATCTTCACAAATGACAGACCGAGAGCAAATAAATAGCCCTGCATAAAATAAGACTTTGCAATTGCAAGGCAAAACCACACCATCTCCGTGTCTTAATGCTCTAATTTACATCAATTTCGCACATGACCAAGGACACGCAAAGCTTCAAAGCTTGCAGATTAAACCTTTGTCTTGAGGTAGAAAAGCTCGCCACATCAATAATAATTCTTGGTATCTTTCCAAACTTCCAATTCAAAGCAACCCATTGTAATTTTAGTTCACTCCAGAAAACCTGCCTACCTGTAGTTTGATCTTCTCTTGCACAAAAATGGCACTCCTGATTCATGAATTAATAATAATTTGTTTATGAATACATGTACAGATTTGTATACATATTATTGGCTTCTCCAGAAAGCTGACCTCCGCTATGAAGGTACTTCATTGCTCACTACCGGGTAAAGAAGCGTCTACCTATATAGTGTCGTACCTTGTTTATCTTCAAAGTGTCTTTCATACTGCTTAATGAAGTCAGGAACAGGTATCTTTCTTATACATCTTCCTTACATCGCACTTCATGGCAACTTCCCAATTCCCAAAGACCAACTGGTCAACATCATTTCTGAATTACAATAGACGACTGTCATATCATACGATATACTCAATCAGCCTTTTCCTTCCTAACTTCTGGTTCATTGCGTACA